>JAQQSU010012530.1:0-11891 GCA_028627135.1 Pseudochirops cupreus | reverse complement strand
ACCTCTCAATTTCACCTTTTAAATATCATCCCTTCCTATTCAATTGATCCTGTGCCCTCTGTCTATGTGTATCCATACACATATATACACACACTCACATATGTATTCATATGCACATATACCATCCTATATAAACATATATTTGTATGTATACATATATATATATATATATATATATATATATGTATACATACATTTATATTCCCTTCACCCATCCTCATACTGAGAAAAGTTTCATAAATTACAATTATTTTTCCATGTATGCATGTAAATAGTTCAATTTTGATAAGTTCCTTATGATTTCTTTTGCCTGTTTACCTTCCCATGCTTTTCTTGTTTCTTGTATTTGAATGTCAGATTTTCTATTAAACTCTGTTCTTTTCATCAAGAATGCTTGAAAGTCCTCCACCTCATTGAATGACAATATTTTCCCTTGAAACATTATACTCAGTTTTGCTGGGTAGGTGATTCTTGGTTTTAATCCTAGCTCCCTCGATCTCCAGAATATCATATTCCAGGCCCTTAGATCCCTTAATGGAGAACCTGCTAGATCTTGTGTTATCCTGATTGTGTTTTGACAATATTCAAAGTGTTTCTTCTTGGCTGCTTGTAATATTTTCTCCTTGACCTGGGAACTACGGAACCTGGCTACAATATTCCTAGGAGTTTTCTTTTTGAGATCTTTTTCAAGAGGTGATGGGTGAATTCTTCCAATTTCTATTTTGTCCTCTGCTTCTAAAATATCAGGGCAGTTTTCCTTGAGAATTTCTTGAAAGATGATTTCTAGGTTCTTTTTTTGATCATGGCTTTCAGGTTGTCCAATAATTTTTAAATTATCTCTCCTGGATCTATTTTCTAGGTCAGTGGTTTTTTCAATGAGATATTTCACATTGCCTTCTATTTTTTTCATTTGTTTGGATCTGTTTAATAGTATCTTGATTTTTCATAAAGTCATTAGCTTCCATTTGCTCCAATCTAATTCTGAAGGAATTATTCTCTTCAGTGACCTTTTGAAATTCTCTTTCCATCTGGCAAATTTGGCTTTTTAAAGGCATTCTTCTCCTCATTGGCTGTTTGGGTCTCTTTTGTCATTTGATTTAGTCTATTTTTAAGGTGTTATTTTCTTCAGTCAGGTTGTTGACTCTCTTTTCATGATTTTCTTGCATCATTCTCATTTCTCTTCCCAATTTTTCCCCTACTTCTCTTATTTGATTTTCAAAATCCTTCTTGAGCTCCTCCATGGTCTGTAACTAGTTCATATTTTTCTTGGAAGCTTTTGGTGCAGGAATTCTGACTTTGTTGTCTTCCTCCTATTCCATGCTTTGATCCTTTTTGTCCCCCCAAAATTTGGATTGCTGTGCTTGCTTTGGTTCTTTTGCTTGTCCATGTTGCCACTCAATTACTTGACTTTTGAACTCTTTGCCACAGTAGAACTCTGCTTCCAGAGGTGAGAGCTTTGTCCTAAATTGCTGGGGTTTTTGCAGCTGCCAGAGCTGGGTGCCCTCTCTGCTGCCCCCACATGCTCTGGATCACTGGTCACACACCTAAGGACCACCACCCAAGGCCAAGATCCAGATCCAGGCATGTTAAAGCAAGAGCGATTACCCTCTGAATAGTCACTTGGCCCCCTATAATCTGCAGGCTCCAAGCTCTGAAGCAGCCACACGGAGGCACCTGCTTGGCAGCCACGCCTCCACCACTTCTCACTCTGGGAGCAGAGGCCAGACTATGCTCCCTCCACCCTCCCCCCCAGTTCCAACAGAGTTCTACACTGATCTTTTTCTTTGCTTTTGGCATTTATGGGTTGATATTTCTGGAAACTGCCACAGCTGCTGGTGATCTACTCTCCAGAAGACCACTCCAGCCACTGCTGGTTTGGGGCCACCCTGGGGCTAAAACCATGGGCTCATGTGGGGTTGGGCTGGGCTCCCAACGTGCTGTGATGGAGCCTTACTGTCTGCCTGCTAGGCTGCTTTCAGTGGGAGATTTGTTTCTCTCTGTCACTTTGTGGGTTCTATAGCTCTAAAATTCATTTAAAGTTGTATTTTATAGGTATTTGAGGTGGTTATGGGGGGAGCTCATAGAGTTTTCCTGCTTCTGTGCCACCATCTTGGCTCCACCCCTCTTCCAGAAGCAAACATTTTTGAAAAGGGATAGGGTCAAAGGGGAAAATAGAATAAGTGGGGGGCAGGATAGGATGGAGGGAAATATAGTTAGTTTTTCACAATATAACTACTATGGAAATTATTTGGGTAACTACACGTGTATAACCTCTATTGAATTGCTTGTCTTCCCAGTGGGGGTGGGTGAGTAGGGAAGAAGGGAACATATCTGGAACTCGAAGTTTTAAAAACAAATGTTTAAAAAAAATTGCATTTTTTTACATGCAGCTGGGAAATAAGATATATAGGCACTGGGGCATAGAAATCCATCTTGCCCTACTAGAAAGTTAGGGGGGTGATGGGGAGGGATATAAGAGAGAAGAGATTAGGGGAAGGAGTATTCAGTAGGCTTGCTATTTTGGGGTGGAGGATAGGGGAAAGATGGGAAGAAAAAATCGTAACTCAAAATCTTGTGGAAATGAATGTTGAAAACTAAAAATAAATAAATAAATATTTTTGTTTTTAAAGGAAGAAAGTGGGATCTTAGCTAGAACCTGAAGGACGCCAGGGACATTTGGGCACTGTCATTTTCTCTTGCTATTAGTTTGAGTTTCTAAAATGTTCATAATGAATATTCATTTCTGATTGATTTCTAAGGAATCCGCTACTGTTAATTACAGAATAGAAGATATTTGTATGAGGTTTCTCTCATCCTAATTGACAATTAAAGATCTTCATTTTTCATTTTTTACCATATGATCATATGCCCCTACTACTATATTTTCTAAGCTGGATAGTTACCATTCTGTATATCCCTTTCAAAAGGAAAGTCATATTATTGAAAGCTCTGCTGACTCAGTGACACGTTGTTCCCTATCCTGTCACTCAGTGTGAACCCAGAATGACCTCCATGTTGAGCAAAGCATCAGAATAGGACTTTAGTGGAAGTTCTACTTTGTATAATGTGTAAAATCACATTACCCTGAATATCAGGCACAAAAGAAAACCTTTAATTGTAAATAAGTACATTTATTCTTAGCCATTTAAAAAAGTTCACTGCATACACATACACACTCATGTATATATACATATTAGTTATATTCTGTGTAATATTGGTCAATAAAGTTTCAGGATAGTTTAATCTTTTTATCTTCCACCTAAAGATTTGAAAATGTATAAATTAAAATAGAAAGGTAGACTAAAATAGGTGTATTTTATATGTCTGAGCTATTAGGATGCAGAGGACCAGAGAAAAGGAAGCCTGGCCTATTCCAGTGATCAGTGGATGCAATTTCAACTAGGACCTGAACAAGTGAGAGAAATTGTATTCATAAACCAAGCAAACCAAGTTTTGTCAATGGAATAAAGTAGTGGATCTGGTCAGAATTCAAAGCATTGGATTCCAGATAAGAAAAACAGTTCTGGAGCAAGGAAAAATGAATGAAATTAGAGGTGTGGGAACTCAATCTGGTTGGGGAGACAATTTGCTTTAATTATGGTTTATTGTCCAGGGTATGATATACAGTTGAATAGACAATATGTATAGCTGGTCCTTAGGTACATATATCTTGGCCAGATGATGCAAATGAACAATGTAGCTGGGCCTAGAGGTGAACAGAAAAATATTGCAGTGTATTGCCTTTAGGAAATCACATAGTACTTTTAAGGATGTCAGCTTCTCCCTGAAGCAATGGCCAATATTTTTAAGAATAGTTTTCTTCCAGTGACATGATATGGCTATGAATCATGGAATATAAAGATCTTGAAAAATTTAAAGTCAAAATTCTTTCATTTTAATTAAGACTAATTTTAAGATGACAGTGGAGAGGCATATGGTAAGCTTGAGCAGACAAAAGCACATTATAAACACAAAATTTTTCAGACGTGTCATTAAAGAAATATATGCCTGGGGAAAATGATTACTGATCAGAAGAGCAAGGGATGGCCTGATGAACAATTTGCATGCTCCATGGCTATCTAATACAATGTCAAGAGGTCTATGGGAAGAAGGAAGAATGCTATATCCCTAGGAAAGGGCACAGACAAGAATTACAGAGGATGGGTAAGCATGGATGGGTTGTGATCTGCATTGGGGTATATTCACAACAGTAATATTATAGATCATTCAAGTAGGAAGGTCGTTTTGCTTTCAGTGCCATCTTTCATGACTGATGAGGTACTTATTTCATACCAACATACAACACACAAACTCTGCTTGGTGCAGGGTAGCATTTTGTTCAGACAATACATAAGGAAAAGTGTGCTTATTCAGAGTGCATGGTCAAAATATTTAAAATCATTATGCATAATCCATAAAGATAACTATGACTTTAAAAAACAATTGAGGAAAAAAAGGTAAAAAATTCTTACAGGAAATACCTCCTAGAATATTTTGGTTACATATAATTAAATAATTTTCTTGTCTTATGATTTGATTAAGCATTTGTAAGATAAAAATAAAAAAATAAATATAATTTTCTATTTTATAGGGTTTAGTTACGTAGAAAGGTGGATTATTGTAAACCTGAAGAAGGAGCTAAATAGGCTTACAAAGGTATAGGAAATTCATTTTCCTCATATCTTGCCTCTGACACTAATTTTAATTGAAGTAATAATTTAAATAAATTTAATAATAACTTAAATAAAATTAAGTATTAATTATAAATAATTAATCCATGATTACAAATGAGAAATGGAAAAATTATTCAGAACTTGATGATAAATATTATCTGGAGTTTAGCCAAGAGAAAGCAGTCACCACAAGGATCACAGAGCTCAGAAATTGTTTTTAGCCAATGAACACAATCTCCTTGCCCTGTGGAGAGACATAGAAGCCAAAAGCAACTCCAATTGGCAATATAAAGACATTTATAAAATATTTTGGAAGAAGATAATGAAAGATTGTGAGTAACCTGGTAAAACAGCAAAAAGCAGGGGAAATGAAAATACATCCCAAGAGTCGGATGTGAGATCCAGCTGAGTCACATTGTACCCAAAGCATTTACAGATGAAATTAGCAGGTAGACAACAAACATAAAGTTGAACAAATGTGTCAAGGTTTTGATAACAAGCTATTCTCAGCATCAATTACAAAGGGACGATCACATACCCGTACCCTAAAGTCTCAGTTCGGGGGTGGGGACTCTGTGGCCTTGAAGCCACATCTAGGTCCTCAGGGTCCCAACCCCTGCCTCACTCTGATAAAGAATATAAGAAGCTGAAATGGCATTTAACAATCTGCAGTTTGAAAAGAGACTAGAAACTCTTTTAGAGGCAATATGATATTGAAAGCATTGAAGAATTGTTAAAGAAGCTGACTTAGAGAGGGGATTATGTAAAAAGACTAAAAAAACATAGATAATATTATTACTCCTTAAAGATGATTGAAAGGACATCAATAAATGGCAAAACATATGTCTGTTTTGTTTTTTTATCCTTCTTCAGTCCCCATTCCAAACCGAGTGTGACATTGTTTACTGGTTCCCTTGGCAGTCGTTTTGTATTCCAAAGTTTGCTTTTCCATCTGAAACACAGAAGGCTTTCTTTATCAGTGATTGGATGATTTGGATTTGATGAGATTAATTGTTGACGTTGTTATGTTGTTGTTGTTGTTCAGTTCTTTCAGTTGTGTCCAACTCTTCATGACTCCATTTTGGGTTTTCATGGAAAAGGTATTGGAGTAGTTTGCCATTTCCTTCTCCAGTTCATTTTACTGATGAAACTGAAGCAAACAGGATTAAGTGACTTGCCCAGGGTCACACAGCTAGTAAATGCTTGAGGCCGGATATGAACTCGGATTCTCCTGGCTCCAGGGCCAACACACTATCTATCTACTGCGCCACCTAGCAGCCCTATATTGTTGACATAGGGAATAACTAAACCACTGAGACATTTGTAGTAGATTTTGGTTTACCAGAGTTAAGAATTTGCAGATCATATATAGAATGATTTTGCTGTTTTTAAGAAATGGTCACAATCCAATTTACAAAGTATATACTGTGTTTAACAGTCACTTGGGAGTCTACCTTATATATCAAAGCATATGTTTTTCACATGAAAGATCAAATGGTGGATACCCATTTGTTATCTCATTAACTCAGATGAGTTTAACTATCATATCTATGCAGATGACTCCCAGATTCATGTATCCACCAGGAATCTCTTCTCTGAGCTTAAGTCCTGTATCATGAATTATCTGTTGGATATAGCAGACTGCATGTCATTGAAACATCTCAAACTCAGTAAGTCCCAAACTTAACTCGTTGTCTCTTCCCCTAGACCTTTACCTCATTCCAAATCCCCTATTTCTGTTGAAGGCACAACCATCTTTCCAGTCTCTCATTTTTATAATTTCAGCATTATCCTCAACTCCTCACCCTCTCTCATTCCATATAATAATAACTGACAATTATATAGCTTCCACTATATATGCCAGGCACTGTGGTAAGCACTTAGAAATTTTACCTGGTCTTCATAACCACTCCAGGAGTTAGGTATTATTATTATTATTATTCCCATTTTATAGGTGAAAAAAGTGAGGCAAACAAAGGTTAAGCTTGCTCAGGGCTACATAGCTAGTTAGTGTTAGAGGCCTGATTTAAATTTAAGACGTCTCATGTCTGGGCCCAGAATTCTAATCACTTGGCCATCTAGCTGTGTGCAATCAGTTGCCAATCTTGCCATTTTTAGCTTCACAACATATCTTGCAACCTACCCCTTGTCTCCACTCACACAATTACCACCCTAGCTTGGGTCCTCATTACTTCTTACCATGTTACTGCAATAGACTTCTAAATGGTCTCCCTGTTTCAAATCTCTCGGAGGGGAAGAGAAAAGAAAGAAAAATAGCATTTATATAGCATCTACCATGTGCCAGGCACCATGCTTTACAAATATTATCTCATTTGACCCTCGCAAAAACCCTGAGAGGTAAGTGATACTATTATCCTTATTTTACAGTTGAGGAAACTAAGGCAGATAGCAGTTAAGTGACCTGCCTGGGGTTCCACAGTTAGTAGTGTCTGAGACCAGATTTGAACTCAGATTTTCCTGATTCCAGCCCCAGAACTCTATCCACTGTGCCACATGGCTGCCCCAGTCAAGTCCATGCAACATCTATTCTCACACAGGACACTCTATTTCTTATCTTCTTATCTTTGCACTGGCTATCTGTAGTGATATTCACAATGCCAAAGGTCATTGTAAATATGCCTGCATAGTACTTAATTGAAAATATAACAGACTCTCCATATAGAAGACATAAGCAAAACATTTATTCAGACACCAACCAAATCCCCAAACCAGTAAGCTTAAGCTGATTCCATCATAGTAGCAAAGAAGTTAATAAATCATAACAGCACAGAGAGCCACAGCATCCTTTAGCCTTCCCACAAACCAACCAAAGCTTAGCTGTCACAGCAGGTGGCAAACAACCAACATTTACTCACAAGCCTAACTGTCTCCCTCGGATGCATCCTCTCCTTCCATTGTCTAGCTGCTCTGACTTCCAGCTTCCAAACTCCTCCCACCACAGGTGCTATGTGGTTACATTCAGCCTAAGGGGACAGGATATATCTTCAAATCAGGGAAGCTCTTCAAATTCCCTCAGGCTTATTAAGGGACAGGGAAGATCTTCAAATTCCCATATTACACTGTCTATTACACTATCCCACATGACTGAATGAACTCCTTCCCACCTCTGCTTCATAGAATCTCTCACTTCATTTAAGACACAGCTCAAACACCATCTTCATCTCCATGAAGACTTTTCTGATCCCTATAATTGCTAGTGCCTTTCTTCCAAAATTGCTTTGAATTTAACTATTTTGTAGGTATTTCTATTTATTAGCTTTATATTTGTGATATGTGTATATATGCATGTTTGTAAATACATTTGTGTGAATGTGATATACAGTATAAGTACACATCATTCATGTATATGAAGATTTGTATATATACACATAGATATATACATATTTCATATATATGAACGAATATATATGAATATGTATACATGAATATATGTTTGTATATGTGTATTCCTATATACATACACATATAGGTATGTATTTTCTTATATGTGTGTGTATATACGGGAGATAAGTATATATCATTCATATATATGAATATGAGTTTTCATACACATATTAGTATAATTAAATGATCCTTGCTCAGAAGCTTATATTCTAACTGGCACCAGAATGTCTGCTGAATATAGTAGGTGCTTCATTAATATTTGTTGATTGATGTAGTTATAATTATACCATTTGTTTTTATGTAATTTCTAAATATTCCTTCTAACTAGTACCACTCTCTCTCCTGACAAAGGAAAACAGTAAAACGAAGCCAATTGACACTGTAATTAACTCTACTATGATATGCAACATTCCACACCAGGAGGGCCCTACCCTACCAAAATTAGGGAGGCATCTTTCACCATCTGTTCTCCATAATGAAGATGGGTCACCATTATTACTCAGACTTCAACTTCCCTTCAGTGTTCTTTTTTGTTTGCATCATTGTTGTGTATACTGTTGTATATTTGTGTATACTGTTCTCTTAGTTCTCCTTAATTGACTGGGTTCAAAGGTCATGAACGATTTAATGACTTTTATTATATAATTCTAAGTTGTTTTCCAGCATGTTAGACCAATTCATACCTCTATCACTGATGCATTAGTATACCTCTGTTCCAACAGTCCTTCCAACTTTGACTATTTCTTTTTAATCTTTGTCAACTTGATGAACACGGGATAAAACCTCAGAGTTACTTTAATTTGCATTTCCTTATTGTAAGTGAGAGCAATCTTTCATATGACTATTGACAGTTTAGAATTTTTCTTTTGAAAGCTGTATTTTTGTATATTTTGACCATATATCCTTATATTTACCTAATCTTTATGAGAATGACCTACACACGTGTAGAAGGTGTCCTTGGTGAAAAAAAAAATGCCACTTGTACAGACTATTACATGCAAATGAGTTATCACATCAGGAAAAATGCCTAAAAGTGACTCAGATTGATGATGGCTTAGGTCCAAACTTGAAGATGAGGAAGAGTACATGATTAATTGCATTTAGGCAATTACATAGTTTAATAGGCAATTGCATAGTGGTCCCACAGTACTTCCCAGGGCAAAAACAGCAACAAAACAAAAAAAACCCAACTTTTTGATACAAATGCTGTCCTAGATATGTATGCATACAAATCTTCAAACACAATCATCTCAAGAAAACCAAAGATGCCATTACTCAGTGGGAAAAGGAGAAGACCATTGGTGGGTATAAGTAGGCAGAAAATCCTTTCCAGTGATGAGTTATGTACAAAAAGGGGGTTAAGGGAGATCATTAAGTAAGCACATAATTAAAAGAGGAAAGAATTCATAAAGTGAGACTGAGGGATAACAAATGAACTAGTATCCTAAATACTGCACTGGTGCCCACGTAAAGTGAAAAGACCTGAAAGAAGTCATCTGGCAGATGGAAGAGATGCTCTAGGAAGGATTTATGGAAAACTGTAGCAGTTTGTAGATCCAAAGGCTCAGTATTTATACATTTCCTTCATAGGATATATGCTGTTAAAGGGAAGACCATTTATTTCCTTTTTAAAAAAAAATAAATGTCAAATGTACATGCAAAAATACTTTTGTAGATAATGCGGCTTAATAATATGATATTTAGATATTTTTATGGTTAATGTTTTAATAATACTTTTAAAATTTGAATAACATGTGGATAATCAGTGTAATAATGATCAACAATCATTAGGGTGTGAATTATCTTAAACTCAATTTTCTGACCCATGGTTTGTTGACCCTGATTCACATAAAACTCTGAAAGAGGAGAAAATTGTTTATAGCCTTTTCTGCAAACAGTGCACTGCATATATTAGGCACTAGTTTATAACTTCACATTTGAACTTCCAACCTTCTGATTACTTTCCTGCCTTCCCTGTGAAATCTTCCTTCCCCTACAATGAAAACCACACACTGCGGTCACTTCCTAAATCCCCTAAAATCCTGCTTTTCACATATCACTTCCCTTCTCAAATACTTTTAATGGTTCCTCATTGCCTATTAAGAATAAAGTCTAAACCTCTTAGTTTGGTATTTAAGGCCTTAAACTCTAGCCCTAAGCTATTTCTCCAAGTTTATCTTTCCTTAATCTGAAACTTGACCCTTTTGTGCCAATCAGACTGGTTTACTCATTGTTCCCCAGACATGCCCGCATTATTTTGACCCCTGTACCAATCTCTTTCTTGGAAATTCCTCTCTCCTCACCTTCTCTTTACTAATTTAAATCCTACACTATTTTAAGGCTCATTTTAATCCCTAACTCCCATGCAAATCCTCCTATAGCTTTTTCAGCCTCAAATGCTTTCTTCTTCTGAATTATTAAAGTGGCATAGACGTTAACTTTCAAACACTTACTGTCTTGCATCGCTATTTATTTTTTATTTACACTTTCTGTTTTCTTTCCTGGCTCGATTGTATAGATCTTGGCAGCATATGTTTTTGCCACTTTGTCTGCAGTCACATAAAGTAAGCGCTTTTTGTTTGTAGGTAATGGGTGAAAATGAAGACAAATTTCCATGATGATTGTGATTTATGTACCAAAGGGCCATGGATGTTTCCTCTACAACTTCAGTTTGCCTGCATTGATCAGCATGTCTGGACTTGGAACATGATCTCATAAGAAAGAAACACAAAGCAAAAAGATTCTAGCCAAGAAGTAGAAGAAACTTATTCCTGATGCCTATAAAAGGAACTTTACCCCTATTTCTACCAGTGTCAGATTTATGAATATTAGTGTAGCAATGCTGTGTAGACTATTCTTGCTTCCTTGCTTGTTTCTTACTTACTTCAGGAGCAAATTTCCTTCTTATTTCTCAGTCATATGATTTCAAACTAGAAGGAGACAAGATAATTGAGACCAATCTGTTCTTATAAATGGGGAAATTGAGCCCCACAGAGTTTTAAGGGATTCAGCAAGACTCTGCAGAAGATACAGTGATGAAATTGAAGTCAGGAAGACCTGACTTTGAATCTTGCCTTAGGTACCTACTAGCTATGTGACACTGAGTAAATCATTTAACCTCTCTGTGACTGTTTCCTTCTTTATAAAAATGAGGGTAATAAAAACACAATTCACAGGGCTATTATGACAATGAAGTGAAATAACGTATGAAAGAGTTTTATGAATTTTAAAGCTTTATGTATAAGGTAGTTATTATCATCATCATTACCACCACCACCACCGTCATCATCAACAGCTGATTAGAAGCAGAATTAAAAAGTAGGTGTTTGACTTCAAATCCAGTGCTCTAGCTCCTACACTACAGGGAAAACCCATTAAATTATCAATTGGATTTGTATAGGAGTACTGATCTTTCAGTAATCCTCCAGCCAATTGTAATAGTAATCTGTTTAGCAGGATACTTAGCACTTAGTACTAAGTGCTAAGTGTGGAAGGGGCAAACCCTGTCCCATTGCTGAGAAGGCATGAACTCCCCTATTGATGTGGAAGAAGGGGATTGGCTGAGGTGTGTATATAAGCAAGAATTCCAGAGACAGACAGACAGAATTGGAATGTTGCCCTGGGTGAAGGAAGAATTGTGGAGACTGAAGCTGGCTGAGAGAGAGAAAAGAGAGGGAGAGAGAGAAAGTTTCTCTCCCAGCATCTGAGAGACAGAATTTGAATGCTGCTCCTGCTGAAGGGACAGAGAGAGAGAAAGAGTTTCTCTCCCAGCATCTGGAAGCTGAGAACTGACTGAGAACTGAGATGGAGTTT
>JAQQSU010012529.1:0-11891 GCA_028627135.1 Pseudochirops cupreus | reverse complement strand
CCTAGACTTTATGGCAGTGGTTCTCAACCTTCCTAATGCCGTGACCCTTTAATACAGTTCCTCATGTTGTGGTGACCCCCAACCATAAAATTATTTTCCTTGCTACTTCATAACTGTCATTTTGCTACTGTTATGAATCATAATGTAAATATCTGATGTGCAGGATGTATTTTCATTGTTACAAATTGAATATAGCCCACAGGTTGAGAACTGCTGCTTTATGGTTTTTGTCTCTTTTTAATTAATTTATTTTAAACAAATACACAATAAGAAAAGAAAAAGAAACATAAATTTAAATATGAAAACCAATACAAAATAAGAAAATAAGCATTGCCCTGTGCACAGCAGAACATAAAGGTTTCAAGATATATAATGAATTTCCATGTCAAGAAAGTCTGTATAATAAATACTATACATTGTGTTCAGAGCTGTCCATCTTTTCTTTGCTTCCTTGTAAGCTTCCTTTGTTCTCTCCTATGCATTTTAACTTTGTTCTTCCCCTCTCCCCTAAGAAGGCTGTAATTAAGCATGGATATATAGAGATATAGATAGATAACCATATCATTTTATGTAGTCATATAGGTATGTATATGTTTATATGTATACACATACACATATATATACACATACACAGACCTACATCCACATACAAACATGCACATACATATATCGACATGCATATATACACAAAGATATATATATATAACATATACATATACTTACACATACATGTACTTAGATATCTATGATCATACTCATATATAGACATATACATTCACATGCATCTATGTAAGACTATACAATTCTTATTTACCCTGTTTCTCTGAGGGTGAGTAACATCTTCCTTCATAAGTCTGAGTCTTTCCATATTTTTCTAAGCCCCCCAACTCATCATTTCCTAAATCACAGCAATATTTCAACCTTATATTGTCTAGTTATTTTAAACAGTTTAAAATACTGATCAATATGACTGACATATAGGGTAGTTTCCCCACATTTCTCTTTTTCTTTTTCCTTTTTAGAGGGGGGAAAGCAAGGCAATTAGGGTTAAGTGGCTTGCCCACAGTCACATAGCTAGTAAGTGTGTCAAATGTCTGAGACCAAATTTGAACTCAGGTCCTCCTGATTCCTCAGCCAGTACTCTATTCACTGTGCCACCTAGCTGCCCCATACTTTTCTCTTTTGATTAAATCTATTTTAGCTTTAACTTTGTCTGAAATCATCATTACTACCCCTACTTTTTTTTCCTCTAATAAATTCTACTCCTAATCTTTATTTTATGTTTATATGTATGTCTTATTTCCTATTCCTCTTAATTCTTTTGGCTCACTTCTATCCACTACTTTGCCCTTCTATTATTTAACCTTCCCCATCCCCAAGGGCCCCTCCCTTATCTTTCCATTCCTATTAATCTAAACATTCTTCTATTATCCTATTATTCTATTCCCTTACCCTCCCCTCTAAAAATATCTCCCTTTTTAATCCCTCCCCCCTCTCCATGTCCTTAGCCTTTCATTTCTTTCTGAATTTAGATTTTTATACACACACACACACACACACACACACACCACCACCACCACCACCACCACCACCACCACCACCAGCACCCCACACACACACATGCATTGCTTGCTCTTAAACCCATTCCCAAAGAAAGTAGGTTTGCAGAATAGGCCTCCTACCCCACCTAATTCTTCTGTGTCAGTTCTTCATCTTGCATCTCATTTGTATAAGATAATTAATCTTTTTACCTTTTCCTAAAAAGTTTAACTTTTTAGAATCATATCAAACTCAAATCTACCCCAATATTGCTTTTGAACTACTCAATTACTAATAATTTTAGACATATTTTTACATTTCTTTATATAAAACATAAACAGTCTATCTTTATTGAGTCCTTTGACATGTACTTTATATTTCTCATGGATCTTATATGTCAAATCTATTAACTTCAGGTTTGTTTGTTTTAACAAAATCCTGAAAGTCTAGCAATTCATTAAATGTCCATTGTCTTTTTCATTCATATGCTTAACTTTGATGGGTATGACATTTTTGCTTGCAACCTCAGTTCTTTTGCTCTTCCATATATGATATTCCAAGACCTGCAGTCTTTCAGTATCACCACAGCTAGGTCTTATGTGATTCTAATTGTGGCACCACCAAATTTAAATTGTTTTTTTTTTCTTGTTGCTCATAATATTTTTCATCTTAAGCTGGGGATTTCAGAATTTGACTGTGATATTCCTATAGGTTTTCCACACAGAATCTCTTTCAGCTGGTGATTAGTAGATTTTTTCCTATTTCTACTTTTCCCTCTTGTTCTAACACTTCAGGACAATTTTCTTTAATTATTTATTGTATTATTCCATCAAGATTTTTTTTTTAGCATAGCCTTCAGATAGTCTGATTATTTTTATGTTTTCTTTTCCAGGTCTGTTCTCCAGTTTTTCTTATGAGATGTTTCACATTCTCTTCTATTTTTTTTCATTCTTTGTATTTCATTATTTCTTGGTCATTTTCTTAAGATTCTGGGTCTCCTTTTCTAATTGGTTGACTTTCTTTTCATAATTTCCTTGAATTGTCCTTTTTTTTTTAACTTTTTCCTTCAATCTCTCTCATTTGATTTTTAAAGTCTTTTAAATATTCTTGTATATGGGGTGGGTAGGTGGTGCAGTGAAGAGAGCACTGGCCCTGGAGTCAAAAGACCTGAGTTCAAATTTGGCCTCAGAAACTTAACAATTACTATCCATGTGACCTTGGGCAAGTCACTTAACCCCAACTGCCCTGCCCTCCCCCCTCCAAAAAAAAATTCTTGTATGAATTCTTTTGGGGCAGGTGACTATCTAACATTATTCTTTGGGGTAGGAGAGGCTGTTTTTTCTCCAGTATCCTCCTCTGAAGATGAACTCCAGTCTTCTCTATTCCCATAGTAACTTTATATGATTGAATTCTTTCGCCTTTGCCTGATTTTTTTTTTGTTAGCAGCTTATTTTTTGTAATCACCTCTAGTTCTCTGGTGTGGAGGATGGTACCTCTAGTCTCAGATACTCCCTCAGTTCTCCCCTCTGGCCTGGAACTGCAAACTAAGACCTCCTGTAAATGCCCACAGTCAGTTGCATCCCTGCCCCACTGCTTCTGCACTCAAAGAGTAGGTGTGTACTGTTTCCTTCTTTCCCAGGGTCACATCTTGGCAGCACAGTTGGGTCTGGCATTCCTTACCAGCAGGGGTTCCCTCAATCTTCTTCTCAGATGCCCAACCCACACTGTCTGAAAGTGAATATTCCTGTGCCTGGGGCCAAGGCTACCTCCCAACCCAGTTAGCCCTGCTTCAATGGAACTAGCTTGGAAGTGTTTACTCTTCACAGAGACCAAAACTCAGTCCTGAGATTTTTCATCAGATCTTCTCCAATTGTCCCAGGAAGACCACTGTTCTGCCCCAACTTTATTTTTACCACTCTATGTTCACCCTGAGGTGCATTGTTATTTTGTTTATGGGGGAAATCTGGAGAGCTTGGAATTTTCTGACCTATTCCAGTATCTTCCCACAATCCTCTTATGTTTTAATCACAAAAATGACATACTTTACTAGGTAAATAGCAACACTTTCTTATTACTTTCTTGTTCCTCCTCCATCTCTCCTAATCTCCCTTCCCCAAAATCCTTTCATCCTTCCTCCTCCTCTTCACTCTTCTTCTAGAATTTTTCTAATCCTTTTACATTTTTTTTCAAACCAAGAACAGAATTTATTTGTATCCCATCCAATTTTTCAAGATCTTTTAAGATCACTAGCTATGGTGTTGCATTCCAATTTGCCAGTTCTTTCAGTATTCTGTAGTATAATTTATCCAAGGCTAGTGAGTTTAACTCATTGAGGATAGCAATACGCATTCTTCTAATATTACCTCAGTTATCTTGTGTTTCAACTCCTTATTAAATATTTTTCTTTAATCCTTCTAATATAAACATAGTTCTCTTCGGTAGAGATAATAGAAATAAATTTTTAATAGTTTTGGTTTCTTTCTCTTGTCCACTGTAAACCTAAATAATCTAAACAACAGACATCCCTTCTTTGCTTTTTTTGGTAAGTAATTAATTGAGTAATTAATTAATAAGACCTTTTATTGTTTTGATTGGTTCTTCTGATCCACCACTAACCAAGATCGATTCAACTCATTCTGACCTATGGTAGTGTTGACGTACTCTTGAGGAACTCTGCTACTCTTCTGTATCTATCTTTAATTAAGAGACCTTGCTTCTCATCTATATAGCAGTTGTATTGACAGCATCGCTCATTGTTTATGTCAGGTCAACCTACTTCCATTTCAGTGTCCCTCAGCAAGCATCACTAACCTCCATTAATGGTCTCTTTTTCTTCTTCTGGTCAGTAAGGATGATCTCTGTGAATGGCATATGTTCATGCCATTCACCATCATTGTTTAAGGCTTCTTTATCTTTATAGCATCCAGGTCCAGTCTCTCTGAGAAGAGCATCATAGCTGTGTGATGATCTTTATTCTTTCCTTCCTGTTCTTCCTGCCAAATTCTTCTTTCTGCTAACCTCCTGTTACAGAATTCCATTCAGCCTCTTCAGATATATGTCTCAGAATTTGATGTTACCACAACTACTTAAAAGTTATTTTGAGTTCTTGTGGCTAATATGATTTTTTGAATAAAATTTATATTATCATCCTGTTCAAACTATCATAATAATTTCTAAAATGGAAAATTAATAGTTATTTCTATGGTAGGATTCTCTCTTTCTCTCTCTCTCTTTGTCTCTCTGTTTCTGTCTCTCTCTCTCTCTCTCTCTCTCTCTCTCTCTCTCTCTGCCTTTCTCCTTTTTTCTCTTTCTCCTTACCTCCCTCCGTCCTTCCTTACTTCCTTTCCTTCCTCCGTCTGTCCCTCCTTCCTTTACACTATAGCAGACAATATTACTGATACATATATTAAGATGTTTCCTATTATTGGAAGCTTATTAATTAACTTTCCTCACACACTCTCTTTCTACCATCATAAGACATCTAACTCAAACTAAAAAGTCAGTCATTTAGAACTTTCTTGCCCATTTAAACCTTCTAATTAGTTTAACATATCAGGGTTGGTTTTTGTTTATTTATTTTTATACATCCTCTTAAAAGACTATGGGATCATAGAGTTAGAGGTGGAATAAATCTTAGAGGTAATTCATTCCAATTCCCCCCCATCCTCATTTTACATATGAGGAAACTGAGTCATGGAGAGTTTAAATAATTTGTCCAGTGTCATACTGATAAAAAGTGGAAGAGTTGGGGTTGAAACCCATATCTTTTAGCTCCAAATTGTCTTTTAATTTTTTTCTGATGCACCCTGCTACCTCCTTATAATGTAAATTCAAATCCATTTTGACCATTCTGCAACCTTCTTTGTCCTATTTAGTTCCCCTTTTGATTACGTTAATGACTTTTCTTCATTATTAAAGTTAGTTACTTATAACTTTTAGAACAGGAATTTCATGGATTGTTTGTGGCTAACTGCTTATCTCAAAACCTGCCTGATTAGTTTTATAGAGGATAAGCATAAGAACCACTTGATGTCTTATTTCATTTTGTATAACTACTAAAAGTTATAAAGCTCATTTGTTTCGCTGAAGATGTATAGTGTACATAAATTTGGCACAACAAAGGAAGTCACAACTATGATGAAATAGTGGTTCATTGTAATATTCAAGTAATGAAAACTTATATACAATAATTTATTAAATGGTCTGGTTTTGGGAAAATGAAAGTTCCAGTAAATTTCAGCGAAAATTAATTTTTCCAAATCTACTATGTTTTGCCTCTGTGTAAGTTTTAGGATAAGTATCAACAAAACACCATCCATATCTTTAACTGGTTATATGGTCTATAATTTATACCAGTGATTATGGGGTTATAATATTTTCCTATTTCAAAAAAAATTGGACAAAATTTCTTATAATGCCTCTATAAACAAGATAGATAAATGGGAGCTAGGTGATATTTCAGATATATGGATCAAGAACCAATTATATGACAAAAAAAGTGTTTAATTTCTAAATCACTTGTCAATCTAGAAAGTTATCTAGTGTTGTGCTAATGGATTCTTTCATTTGGTGTGTTTTGATTAATATTTTTATCAGTGACATAGAAGGAAGCATTCATGGATGGATTATCTCTTTTTTTTTTTTGATAATGTGAGATCATTGACAAGTTAGATAAAATTGAGATGTAAGTAGTACATAGTTGATAACACTATGGACACATACTTGTAGTTGTCAGGTAGTAAACAGAACCATGTGTACTCAGTAAAAGTCATACCCATCACACCTGCATAGTGCTATCAAATATGCTTGGGAAAATATAGCAGTCTTTTAGTATTGCACCTGGAGTGAGTTCACATTTGTTGACAATGTTCAGGAAGGCAGATTTCCTTCTTTCTAATAATCAGCAAAAATTTATAGCTTAATTACAAATATTTGTGCCTACATAGGTGAAGCAGATTATTGTTAGTGTGGAGTGTTTAAAAATGGGTGACTCTTGGAATGGTCACAGGATGACATGACAGAGGGAATGCCTCACTTGCTCTGTTGGAATTCTACCCAGTGTATGTCAGGCAACTTCTTTTCTCTGTTCTCTCCTACCACACCTTTTCACAAATATAATACTTTCTTAAACTACAATATTAAAAATAGGCATGAAAACATTGAAAATGTCCACTTACTAAGCATTTCTAAGTTGGAGTCTAATATTGTATAGATCTTCCTTTCTTTTTATGCTGGTCCTAGAGAAGGTAAAAACTATCGGTACTGCTAGGTGTGTTTATAGCTACCACTAGTAGCTCCCCCTTATGTTAAAATACAAAATATTTTTACAATGAGTTCCCCTTTCATGGCTTTTGCCCTTATACTAACAGCATGCAATGTAAAAAAAAAAATAGCAGTGGACTTCAAGCCAGGAGACCTGTATTCAAATGCTTTTTGTAAAAAGAATTAGCGATTTCCAACCTTGGACAAGTCTCAACAAAATTTCAATCAATGAACAAATATTTGTTAAGTGTCTCCTATGTGCCAGGCAACATGCACATATACAAATAGAAGACAGGGACTAGACCAGTGATTCCATCGATCTAGAGAAGTTCTAGGTAAGGATATTCCCTCCAATAAAATAACTAGAATGCAAGGCTGGTTCAGTATTAGAAAAAATAAGCATAATTGAGCATATTAATAACAAAAACAATAAACATCATATGATTATATCAATAGATGCAGAGGAAGCTTTTCACAAAATATTCATTCCTATTAAAACACCAGAAGGCATAGGAATCAATGAAGCCCTTCTTAAAAATCAGTAGTATCTATTTAAAACCAAAAGCAGACATTATCTGTAATGGAGAAGCCTTCCCAATAAGATCAGAGGTGAAGCAAAGGTGTCCATTGTCACTACTGTTATTCAAAATTGTATTAGAAATGCTAACTATAGCAAAAAACAACCAAGAAAAATAAATTGAAGGAACAAAAAATAGAAAATGAGGAAATAAAATAATCACCTTTGCGGATATACTTAGAGGAGAAAATCAACTAAAAATCAGTGAAAATTATTAACCATGTTAGCAAAGCTGCTAAAGCAAACCATGGCTAATAACACCATGACACAGGCTCGTAGTTATTTGTCAGGTAGTAAACAGAACCATCTGCACTCAATAAAAGCCATACCCATCACACCTGCAGAGGATTATCAAATATGCCTATACATAATCTCAGCAAAGTCTAGCAGGAAGAGACAGAAATAAGAATTCCGTTTAAAATAACTGTAAGAAATGCAAAATACTTGGGCGTCTACGTGCAAAGACAAATACAGGAGCTATTTGAACACAATTACAAAACAGTTTTCACACAATAAAGACAGATCTAAACAACTGAAGAAATATTCAATTGTTCATAATTAGGCCAAGCTTGTACTAAAGATGATCTAATTTACTTATTAAGTTCCATACCAATCAAACAACCAAAGAATTATTTCATAGAGCTAGAAAATAAATAATAACAAAATTCATCTGAAAGAACAAAAAAAGGTCAAGAATATCCAGGAAATCAATGAAAAAAAGTGTGAAGGAAGGTGGCTTAGTAATACCCTATCTCAAACTACATTACAAAGCAGTCATCATCAAAACAAACTGGTGACTAAGAAAGAGTAGTGAATCGGTGGAAAAAACTAGGTACACAACATATAGTAGTAAGTGACTGCAGTAATTTAGTGTTTTATATACCCAAAGAATCAAGTTTTGGGGGTAAGAACTCATTATTTGAGAAAAAGTTATTGAGAGAATTGGATAGTGGTTTGGAAGAAACTATGCATAGATCAATATCTCACATGGTACACCAATATAAAGTCAAAATGGATAAAATAAAGGGTGATGATATAAGTACATGACAGGACCATGGAAAAATATACCTGTCAGATCTACAAAAAAGGGAGGAACTTCTGACTGAACAAGAGATACAAAGGATCACAGGAAATAAAACAGATACTTTTGATAAGATGGAATTAAAAAGGCTTTACACAATGTTAATGCAACCAAAATTAGAAGGGAAGCAGGAAAATGGGGGATCTTTTTGTAGTAAGTTTATCTACTAAAATATAATAAGAGCCATTCCCCAATTGATAAGTAGTCAAAGAATTTGAACAGGTAGTTTTCAGCAGATGAAATCAAAGCTATCAATAGTAACATGAAAAAATACTCTAAATTACTACTGATTACAGAAATACAAATTAAACTTTGAGATATCACCTCAGACCTCTCAGATTAACTAGCATGACAGAAAAGAAGAGAACAAACCCTAAAGGTGATGTGGAAAAAGTTGGACCCTAATATACTCTTGGCAGAGTTGTGAACTGGTCTAGTCATTCTGGAGAATAATTTGGAATTGTCCCTAAATTGTTATCAAATTGTGCATTCTCTTTGAACAATCAATGCCACTACTAGGTGTGTATCCCAAGGAAACCAAAGAAAAGAAGAAAGGATCTATTTTTTACAAAAATATTTATAGCAGCTCTTATTGTGATCACAAATAATTGGAAATGTAGTGGATGCCCATCAATTGGGGAATGGCTGAATAACTTGTATATTGTATATGATTGTGAAGAAATTCTGATGGCTTCAGAAAAACCTGGGAAGACTTATATGACCTGATGCAAAGTGAACAGAATCAGGAGAATATTATATACAGTAACAGCAATTTTATAACAACAATTAACTGTGAAAGACTTAGATACTCTGATAAAGACAATAATGAAAAACCATTCCAATAGATCCATGATGAAAAATGCCATCCATCAACAGGGTGAGAACTGACAAACCCTCAGTGAAGACTGAAGCATACTTTTTTTACTTTCTTAATTTTTTAAAATTTTCTGTATGGTTTTTTCTTTTGCGACGTAGCTAATACAGAAATATGTTTTGTGTGATTGTACATGTATAATTAATAACATATTGCTTGTCTTCTTAAAGGGTTGGGGAAGGTGGTAGGGAGCAAGAGAATTCAAAACTCAAATTTTTAAAAGTTAATATTAAAAATTTTTAAATGTAGTGGAGAAATATTTAATGAAAGAAACAAAAACACATTTAAAAATACTAGCCTTTACATAGCACTTTATGGTTTGCAAACCCTTTTATAAAATGTTATTTAATTTTATTCTCACAACAACCCAAGGAAATAGATGCTATTATTATCCCCATTTTACAAATGAGAAAAGAGACAGACAGAAGCAAAATGGCTTTCCAAGGGTCACACAGTTAGTGAATGTCTGTGGCTAGATTTAAATTCATGTCTTCTTAACTTCTTGCCCTGCACACTATCTACTCACCACATAGCTGCCTCTACCAGTGTAGGTCATCATTCTGCAACATACAGCCTTAGAGCATTCAGAAGTTAAAGATTTTCCCAAAATGACACAGCCAGGAAGTTTCAGAGGTGGGTCTCAAAACCAGGTGTTCTTTGCTTCAAGGCTGGCTCTCTAGCCCATTGTTTCTCTTACATATATTCTTATATACACATAGTTAAGTATATACAGAATAAATGCAAGGTAGTTGGGGAGGAAGGTCACTAGCAGTGAGAGAAATCATGTAGAAGGTGGTACTCAATCAAGTTCTGAAATATTTAAGAATTTTATGAGGCAGAGGTTTAAGAGGGAGTTTCATCATTGTCATCACTACCATCATCATTAATACAACCTATATTAAGCGATTCAAGGTTTGTTTTGGGAAAAGCACATTGTAAATTTCAAAGTGTTATATAAATGTCATAAAAAAAAAAACTAATACATTTAAAGTCTGCTTTTTATCAATTCTCTAAGAGTTAAGTCTTTTAAGCATTTACTGCTGTGTAATCAAGTTGATATAAACTGCCCAAAGAATTTAGAACTCAGAAACAGATGGTAAATGAGATACAGCATTAAACATGTGGAGAAATTTCTGTTTCAGCCTTCACTTAGGGTTTGTGGGCCACGACGCTGATTCAGCCTAGCACAGGGGTGCTCAGGGCTTGGAATTCAATGTACCTCTTTGATAAAATTAATGACCTGCATGAGTTTGCAAAAATAATCAGAACAAACCACTAGTCTCTGGCCAGTCCCCTACTCAGTCTGATAACATTCTATTCCCTTAAAGCCTTCCTGTCAGGTCTCCAAGTTAAATGCTAAAGAACTATGAAATGTGCTAAAGGGGATAACTTGAGAGATCACATTCTTATTTTCAGATCAGGCAATGGCTGTGAGCTCAGAGAGATGCTATTCCACCTGAAAGTGGTTGCAGGTTATAAGCAATTGTTCCAAAATGGCAGTTATCCTTTAATTATGAGGAAACCAATAAAAGTAAACATTTTAGAGCAAATACATTACTATCATAATAATGGTTTCTTTTCCCAATGTGTTGCAGAGTGCCTTGGGTTGGCATTACACCCAGGGCCCTAATTCTCACTTTCTCATTGTAATTTTCATTTCTCCTGGAAAATAGCTCTTATGGAGATGCCACAGTAGGTTAAATAGGCATCCTTAGAAGTTCAACGGTCAGCTATCTAAACATTCCTTAGGACAACAAATGGAGAGAGATAAGAAGCCTACTCAGTCTTGTCCTGCCAACATGGCAGATGGTGAATAATCAGAGGCAAGTAGGAAAACTGTTAACAAGCCTAATTTGGCAGTATTATTCTGAACCCACTAGCAATCTATTTATGCCCCTAAATAATGGTGATTGACAAGCTAATTGTTTCTCAAAGAACTTTAAACATTCAAAAGATGACAAGGATCTGAGCAAGAAAAGGCATAAAAATCAAAGTAATTGACTACTATAATTGACTTAATACAAAGTTTAAGTCTTAAATGTAGAGCCATCATTTTTTCTTTTCCTAAATCAGCTTATTGGAATCTCTAATGTGTTTTGCTATTTTTTCGTAAAGTCAGTAATCATTAATGTAAGGGAAGCTACTAAATGCCTCATTGAATAGAGCACTGGGCCTGGAGTAAAGAAGTTCTGAGTTGAAATCTGTCTTCAGATACTTACTAGCTGGGTGACCCTAGGCAAGTCATTTTACCTCTGTTTTCCTTAATCCACTGGAGAGAGAAATGACAAACCCCTCTAGTATCTTTGCCAAGAAAACCCCACATGGGGTCACAAAAAGTAGAACATGACTAAACAACTGAACCACAACCTTTACCTAGATCAGTGGTTCTCAACCTTCCTAATGCCACAACCCTTTAATAGTCGTATGTGGCAGGTAGATTCCCAAATATTTTATAATGTCTACAGTAACTTTAAATGGAGTTTCTCTTACTATCTCTTGCTGTTGGACTTTGTTGGAAATATATAGGAATGCTGAGAATTTATGTGGGTTTATTTTAT
>JAQQSU010012528.1:0-11892 GCA_028627135.1 Pseudochirops cupreus | reverse complement strand
CTTCCAGAAGGGAAAGCTCTGTCCCAAATCGCTGGGGTCCTCCCAGCTGCCATAGGTCTTAGGGAGAGACTGGGAACTCTTCCTATATACTTCCAGCAGACTGGATAATAAAGACTCCAAGACCGAGGCCCAAGACGGCGATCCGTCCAGGCCGCTCAATGCGAGAGCTCTGGCCCGATAACAATCGCTCAGTCCCCCTGCTGCCTGCAGGCCGCGGGTGGGAAGCTGCAAGCCAAGGCGGGTGCAAAACCTCTGCCTTTTGCTTTTCCGCTCTGGAGGCCTTCTGGCCCGACTGTTTATCTCCCCCTTTTACAATTCCCATTCACAGCTGCCGCTAATCCGCTCACCTGAAGCTCCTCAGCTCCTCCACTCCTCCCGTCCAGCCGCCTCCGGGGCACAGCCGCTGCTTCAGGGCAGGCTGGTTTCCGTTCACAGTGTTGATATGGTTCCTCGTAGCCGAGCTGACTTTAGTGGGAAGTATCTTTGTGTGCGTTTTGGAGTTCTAGGATTGGTTTAGAGTCCTATTTTATGGGTATTTTGGGGTGGCTATGTGAGAGCTGCGATATGTTGCCGCTGCTACGCCGCCATCTTGGCTCTGCCCCCCTTTATGTCTTTCTTGAGTCTTATAAATGGGGATTGAATATTTCATTGAGCTCTGGCTTTTTCATCAGGAAAGTCCAGAAGTCCTTTATTTCATTAAGAGACCATCTCCTTACTTGAAAGATCATACTCAGTTTTGCTGGGTAGTTGATTCTTGATTGCAGTCCCAGCTCTTTTGCCTTACAAAATATCAAATTCCAATTCCTCCAGTCTTTTAATGTAGAAGCTGCTAAGTCCTGTGTAATCTTGACTGTAGTTCCATGATATTTGAATTGTTTCTTTTTGGCTGCTTGCAGTATTATCTCTTTGACTTTGTAGCTCTGGAATTTGGCTACTATATTTCTTGGAGTTTTCAATTTGGGATCTCTTTCAGGAGGAGTCTGGTGAATTCTTTCAATAACGATTTTGTCCTCTGATTCTAGGACCTCAGGACAGTTTTCTTTGACAATCTCTTGGAGGATGTTGTCCAGGATGCTTTTTTCATCATTGCTTTCCAGTAGACCAATAATTCTTAGGTTATCTCTTCTGGATCTGTTCTCCAGGTCAGTTGTTTTTCCAGTGAGATATTTTACACTTTCTCCTAATTTTTCAGTCTTTATGTTTTGTTTAACTGACTCTTTCTGCATCATAGAGTCCTTAGCTTCAATTTGACTGATTCTAATTTTTAGTGAATTATTTTCCTTGATTAGTTTTTGAAGGTCCTTTTCCATATGTTTAGTTTTCATTTTTAGGGAGATATTTTCTCCAGTTAGATTTTGAACCTCTTGTCCCAGTTCACCAATTTTACTTTTTAAGAATTTTTTTTTCTTCAGTGAGATTTTTTTTTTCCAATTTGGCCACTGTAGATTTAAATTTGTCTCCTACCTCTCTACTTTGGTTTTCAGAATATTTCTTGAGCTCCTCCAAGAATGTTTTTTGGGCTTGTGACCAATTAATATTTCCTTCTGTGATCTCCAGTGTGAGTATAGAGTCCGTTGTCCTCTGAATTTGGTTGTTCTTGCTCACTATAGAAGGATTGTATTGTTCTAGATCTCACAGATTCTTTCTTGCCCATTGTGATCACCTATGTCCTGAATTTTCAGAATGGGTACAGATGGATTGTGCTTCTCAAGCTGAGAGGTAGGGGTTTGGTTGTTAACTCTGTGTGCTGTAGCCTCTGTAGACTGAGTCCAAGGCCAGGACTGTCAGAGTAACCTGTGGGGGAAGGATGGTCTGGCCACTTCAGGTTTCCACCTCAGTTTCTCTGGGCTACAGCTCAGGCAGGCTCAGCAACTGGAGGTCAGTAGTGCTGGTGTCTACAGATTCCCCTGGTGGTGCTAAGGCACACCTGCGCTTGTTTTGTTAGCACTTGCTGGCTCCACTTTCCTGGGCTTCTGGAGCTCCTATTGGTTAGCTGAGGTGGGTCTTGTTTGGAGGCCTCCTGCCCTTCACTTTAGACTCCTTATTGCCTCACTCCCCCTTCCTCAGTAACTCCTAAACCTGAGGCTGTTTCCACTAATTCAGGATTTTACTCTGGGTGGGACATTTATTTTTGGGTTTTCTGGGTCAGGGAGGGGGAATCTGAGCAGCTAAGTTTTATTCTGCTGTCTTGACTCCTGGAAGTTTAGGATTGTGATTTTTAAAAATTCAGGCTGTGGGCTAGTAGCCCCAGGAGAAATTGTTGTCCCTGCTGCAGGCCCTGCATTTTCTTTTATCCAGCTCCAACCCATCCTCTATCTTGTGGTGAGACAGCTGCAACTTGCCCCTGGGGTGGGTGAGTCTGCTGGTTGGTGCTCCTTCTCACTCTGCTGTGATCTGCTTTCAGATCCATGCTTGGTGCAGCCCCCTCATGCTCCATACTCCCCTGCCCAGACCTACGTGGGCACTTTTCTGGGCTGAGAATCTGTCACGCTCTGTCTCCCAATGGATTCTGTCACTCTAAAATCTGTTCAAATTCACTTTTTAATGTTTAGTGACAGAATTCTTAGAGTAACTTAGAAATGTTACTGCTTCCTTTCTGCCATCTTGCCTCTGCTCCTGTGGTACCTTTCATCAAAATATAGTTATTCTGTTTATCACTTTTAATTAGAGCTATTTTAACTTTAACTTTGAGGTCATGATTGCTACCCTTACCTTTTTTGTATTTGCTGAAGCATAATAAATTCTACTCATTCACTCCATTTTAACTCTGTATCTCTCTATGAACAAAGGCTTCATCTACATCCGGAGAGAGAACTGATAAATAGAAGAATGTATAGAATAGTGTTACATATATATTTATATATTTATGTCTAATTGTAGCCATCTGTAGGGCATTGCAGAGGGGAGAGGGGAAAAAAAGGTAAAAAAAAGAAAGTTACACAATAACTTCAATATGTATTTAAATGTGATAGCAAATTGTAAATAATAGATTTGCAGTTACATGTACAGTCATCTTTTTTATTCTATTATGTTATAGAATAATTTTTTATTTAATAAATTAAAAATAAAATGAGTAAAATTTTTAAAAAGTAAAATGAGGAGGTTATATCAAACGGTATCTCTAGTCCTTTCCAGTTATGTGTCCCATGACGCTATGAAAACCATATTCATTTCTGTCTTTATCGATCACAAGCATTTTAAAAATGTCTGCCTTGTTCTTGACACTCTACTAGGTACTAGGTCATATAGATAAATTGGCAACAGTCTCTGTATGTCCATTCCCCTCTCCTCTCCTCTCCTCTGCCTTCTTAAATGATAAGCATATTTCAAGGCTTCTCCTTCAATTTTTACCTATTCCTTGACCATTCAAGTTCATATACTTCAACATTCACTTTTGGTTTCTGTTTGGGGTGTGTGTGTGTGTGTGTGTGTGTGTGTGTGTGTGTGTGTGTGTGCATGCGTGCGTGTATATACGTATTGTATCTACCAAGGAGTATCACATGGCTCCTTTGAATAAGAGACCCTGTCTTATGATTCTTGCGTACCCTCCAGAGTGTCTAGCAAAGTGCTTATGATATAATAGTTATTCAAAAGCACATATTGGTTGATTAAATTGTAAGTTATTAATTTAACTATTTAAATAGTCATGCACTTATAGGAACAGAGCAGAAAATAAATTGGGTTGCAAGTAATTAAAATTTTTAATAAAATATGAAAACATAGGTCCATTCACTGTCACTATTTTCCCTTTGGGCTTCTCTTGCTCCCTGCTGTCAGATAAAATATTGCTACTTCCCACACTCTCTAAGTGTGGGGAATGCCAAAAAAGCACAGCTACTTACTGTTAGATTATTTTTTTTAATTCATCTTCATAGGTCTACTGAGAGGGACAAACTATGTTGCCAATCAATTGTGAATGACAGCTAGAGAAAAAGAGGATTTTGATGTATGCACAAAGTCAGGCCCCTATTAGAAGCAGGGTTCACTCTCCATACATCCATTGGGTAGCTTCATGCCAAAAAAAAGAAGGAAAGAAAATAGAAGCCAACATTAGTAAGGTTTTTCTCATCCATGCATTTATATATAGCCTTGGAAAAGACTGCTGCAGACTCTTCAGTGTGCAATCCTGTTTTGTAAAAATTAAGTCCCTGTCTGTCAGAAAGAATCACTGTTTCTCAGTTATTTGAAATGTGTCTCTTATCTGACGTGATCAGCTCACTGCATTTGCAATATGGAAACACCAGATCCACCATTAATGCAGCTAGTCACCTCCATCTCTATGAGATTCCCAGAGTGCCCCCACTCTAAATTTAGAAGTGCTTGCCTCTTTTCCCTTCAATTTCTTTTTTAAAATGATGTAGTTAGATGGCTGAGATTGATTCTATAATCAAACCTGAGCTGTAAGATGGCACTCACTTTATGAGCAGATAGCTTATCAACCTTTCGTTTTCAAAATGTTCAAATGTACAGCAAGGAGCAGTTATTCTTCTGGCATTGTATATGCCTGTAGGTTTGACTTTTTTCCCTTGTTCAAGGTGGTTAACCTCTATGTCATGCATTGAGTAGAAATTATTCATAGCAAAGAACTTTTTTGTATGATCTTGCTGCTGTATTGAACTCTTCATTTTTAAGCATCATACCAAGAATAAAATTATAGCTGAATTTTAAGTATCTGGGCCACATAGAAAATGTTTTTTCAACATGGGAAACTGAAGTCATGCATAGGAGAGTGGAATTTGGTCACCACTTGACTGTGGATCTAGAGCTAGATGCTATATTTTTATTGGATTGCTGTTTTTTTTTTTATTCTTTCTTTGATTTGGGATGTTTCTGGGGAAATGGTGGAACAAGTCTGGGCATAGCAAGGTCAGAGTTGAATTAGTGGGACAGAGATATATAACACTTAAATTGAACAGAAGAGAGGAAGGAGAAGAGGTTTTAAAATACAAATCTAAAATAGGAAGTAGGATTTTGAACTGAAAGGATCCTTAGAAAAATTATAATCCAAACTCATCATTTATAAGTAAGGAAATGGAGATTCTAAGACAGGAATTGATTTGTCCAAAGCACAGCTAGTATTGGTTGTTCCTTTTACTCTTTGTATTTCGGTATTCTCAGGATAGTCACGGGCCTTGGGCACACCATATAAAGTACAATCAATCAATCAATAAACATTTATTAAGTTCCTACTATGTGCTAGCTGTGCTAAACATTTGGGATATAAAAAAGAAATAGTCCCTGCCCTCAAGGAACTTACAATCTAATGGGGGAGACAACACACAAATATGTACAAAGCAAGCTACATACAGGATAAATGGGACACAGTCAAAAAAGGGAAGGCGCTTGAATTAAGAGGGGGTGGGGCTAGCTTCCTGCAGAAGGTAGAATTTTAGATGGAACTTAAAGGAGACCGGGGAGTTCCGTTGTCAGAGCAGAGGAGGGCGATTATTCCAGGCGTGGAGGTCAACCGAGGCTAAAGAACTAGGAATATTTATCCTGGGGGATGAAAAAAAAAAGCATACTAGACATCTCTGAAGTATCAGGCCTGCTAAATGGTACCAGGATTAGATTTATTACACTTGGCCCCAGAATAAAGACAGAATTAATGGGTAGAAACTGCAAATAGGTGACTTTTTGCCTGTGTGACCTTGACTCTTGTCTAGGAGGCCAATTCATAAAAAAAGGAACCGAATTCATTGTAACTCTGCACTTAGGAAGGTGGAGGTTAGGAAATGGCTCATGGTTATGCCTCCAGTTAGAGAGTACAATTGTCTAACGATGGATTGGGGGAAGGGGTTTTGCTCCCAGTCCTGGTCTAGGAAAGCTCTCTCTGTCTCTTTCTCTGCCTCTGTCTCTGTCTCTTTCTGTCTCTGTCTCTCTGTCTCTGTCTCTGTCTCTGTCTCTCTCTCTCTCTGTCTCTCTCTGTCTCTGTCTCTCTGCCTTCATCTCTCTGTCTCTCTGTCTCTCTGTCTCTCTGTCTCTCTCTCTCCTTCTTGTGTTGTTTACATTGTGCCCTCATGCAGAAAACAAAGGGATACTAAGCAACAAAAATACAAAGTAGACCACAGGTCTTTGTGAGGAATAATATTAAATGGGGCAAATGTATTCTTCAATGGAATCGATTTAAGAAAAACACAAATAGAAGTAAGACTGGGGCAGGCCAGGGCCTACAAACCCTTCTTGGTTAGCTTGTTTTTCTTAGTGTTCCTGCTACTGGGGCAAGGACCCTCCTATAAACACAAACAGTCACAATGCTTCTCAGCTTGTCTGTTTAGATACAGGTCATCTCCCTGTCTTAAACAAGGGAAATTACAGATGTAGCAGATAGTACTTTCTGCAGCCTCAGTCATCCCATTTCAGGACTGATCTCACCTTCATTTTCTTTCTTCCCAAACTAGAATTACAAATCCCAAGGATGGTTGTAGTCAACTAGGGGCTTTTGGATTAGTAACTTTATGCTGGAGGAAAAAAAACCAAAACAACTTCCTAACAATTAGAGCTACCCCATAATGGAACTGTTAGCTTGGGAAATAGTAAGTTTCTCCTCAGGGGAAATTGTCAAACAACATCTAGATGACCAATTTTCAAGTGTATAGTAGAAGGGTTTTGGTTGGATGAGATAACCTCTGATGTCCCTTTCAGTTCTGAGATTCTCTGATTCGATGGCAAATAGGAGTACTGGAATTTGAGCACAGATCCTCTGACTCCAAATTCATTCTTGTCTGTGCTATACCAGGCAAGTTAATTACTTTAGCCTGGTATCTTGTGTCATATAAATGCTGTCATATCGAGTCATATATGTACTATCATAACTGATCTAGTGTTGTCCGGTTTAGAAGTATGATCAGTTAAATGTGATTCTCATAACTCTGTGTGTATGTGTGCATATGTGTGTACATGGGTGTATGTGTGTGTGTGTGTGTGCATGCGTGTGTGTGTGTATCCTTTCAAATATTCCCATCGAGAGCATCTTCTCCTCTTAGAAAGGGAAAAAAAAAGTTATATACGCTGTGCCATACTTTGACAAAGTCAAGCTATGTCTGTTTCTGAATCCAACAGAAAAAGATATCTGATCTGAGATGTTGTCCAATTTAAACCTCAGCAGTAAGACTAGCAGGACAGGGAAAGATTTGTTTCAGCTTGGAGCAAATGATACACATGATGTTATCCATAATACATCCATTTGTGTGATCTTCATTGTTTTACTTCCCTGGCATACTTGTGTCCTGGGCATTCTCTGGTAGTTTCTAGGAGCTGTGAAGGAGAAAATGATGCCCCTTGTAACTAACTCCCATGACTTTGTGTTAAACCACCCTTCCTTTCCCAGGTCTCCAAGCAACAGTATCTTAAAGATGAAATATTCATTTTCTGAAACCTAATTTAATTTCAGGGATGTCTGGGCTGCAGAGCTTATCAGTTCATGGAATCCAGAAATTCTATGAATTAACAATTCCCTCCCAGAGATGGAAGGTTTTTAATTTTTGCTGCACCTTGTTAAAATGTATACACTCAGTTTTAACCTTGGTGTGTCTGACAGTGATTTACTTATTTGTGATCTAAGGGTAATGAGAAACACTAGAGGCAATCATCTTGCTGTCAATAAATGAAATACATTGTTATTTTTCTAAAACAGGAATTAGTGATTCTCCCAAACATGATTCCAACCTGGAGTAAGAAAGACTATGTTCAAGCTTTATTTATAGCACAGATTCTTAAGCATGGTTTTAAGGAATGCATCTTTCATAAACTCTAGAGCTGATGAGTCATTACTGACATGTAATATCCAATTAAAGCAGTGACAAATGTAATTGGGTGTCATGCATCATGGGGGTGATGAATCGTACCAGAATCTAAAAGGCATGTTTGGGTAAATTGCTGAAAGGTTGCAATTAAGGCCTATTTTGAATGGGGTGTTTTTGTTTTAAACACAGGGCAATGGAGTTCTAAATAGGTTGATGGGGTAACAAAAGGCATTTATTTCTGAGAAGAGTTTAATCTGACTGGCAAACACCCTAAATGCTTTCTTGCCATTCTTACAATCTCCTACTTTGGACTTCATGTAGCATTTTATTTTACTTCTTTCTAAAGCACTTAAAATGTAATAATTAATATTGTAATTTGTTGTTATCTTATCTAAACCCTGAGTAAAAAGAACCCAAGAAGTAATTAGTTTACCAGCACTGTTATTTTATAAAAATCTTTTGTCAATGATAAATGGTTTAGGGTTCTAGAACACACACACACACACACACACACACACACACACACACACAGAGTGGTTTTTGTTTTTCTACCCCCTTATTGTAATTGATATAATTGCAGAAAATTAGGGGAAAATAACAGATATAATGAGGTTCTTAATACATTAAACAAAGTACAAATTTGTGTATACTGTGTTAACCCTTTAAAAAGTATGAAGCTTGTCTGATATAATTGAAAAGAGAAGCTTACCATTGATTGGCCCAAAGTTCACTTCCCTGGAGGCCTTTGAAAAGGTAAGAGTTCTAGTTCTAGAAAAAAATCAAGACAGTTGAGGCTAACAAAGTAGGAAGAAGCTGATGACTAGGGTGTGTGTATGTATGTCTCCAGCCTTGTTCTCTGGTCATATAAGAGGGAAGGAAAAGAGAATGCAGGAGAGGAAGAGGGAGAGGATAGGTTCGTTAGAAACACATATACAATTGTAATGCCAAGCAAAGGCAACTCCCAAGGTTTGAAATACCAGCACAGTAACTCTCCATTTTATTCAGTGACAAATTAAGGCAAAACATTCACAGAAAAGAGAAAATCAAAATACAGTATTCATTGTGTGTAATTCAATAATTTAGTAAGTCCTCAATTCAATCCAAATACTACTCCACCCCTGGGCAGTACATTCATTTAGTCAATCACAAAGTCTCTCTTCTCAAATGGAGATTAGTTTCCAATCATAAACAAACTACATTCATTTGGTCAGTCACAGAGCACAAAAAAGTCAAAGTACCCCTAGATCACAACTGAATTACGATTATCATCAGTTAATGCCAAGTATCTTCTCAAAAGAGGCAGTGGAGAGCACAAAAGGCCATCTACCCCTAAGCTACAACAAGGTTAAGATATCATCACAGCATTTATTACCCAAGGAGAGGTCTTTACTTCATCTTGACTAGAGGAAGTTCTCAGTAATCTCTGTTCCTGGGGAGACAAAGCTTAACAAAGCCACAAGATACATTGCCGATATCCTCATCAATTTATTCTCTGCCTACAGAACAGTTCCAGAACCCCTAAAAGCATTAGAAAGACCCTCTTCCAGGATTTCTGTACACATGCAACAAGAAAATCCTTTTTCAGGGCTTCTGAACCAATAGCAAGGTTCCAGGACCTCTGCAACAACATCATTGTCCTTTAGCCAGCAGACGATTCTAGGAAAATAACATCAAAACAGACAGACAAAATACAGGCATCTCAGCCATGCCTCCTCAGTCCTTGGCAAATCCGGGTGGCAGTTCTCAAAAGGCCTGGGCAGGTCCAACTGGCCCTCAGCAGTCTCTCTCTCAGCAACTCTGGCCCCTGGCAATTCTATTCTCTCTCTGCCTCTACAATATTGCTCACCAAAAGTTCTTCTGACCTCCAATGCTTGGGCCTTCTCTAAATCCACTACACCAACTTCTCCCAGTTCAGCCCTCTCCACGTTAACAAGTGCATCCCACAAGCTCTGGGTTTTAACACAACCCCAAAACCAAGCCAATACAAGGGGATCTTTAAATTCCATTACCATTACAACAATTGATACCAAAATCTGAGTATCAAAAGAAGTTTATTGAGGAGAAGTTAAGAGCAATTGAACACCCCTGGCCAGAAGTAGACTCCTCCCTTCTTTAGGAAGGAAGAGTCCTGAATACAAAAACGAAACAAAAACAAAAAATGAGAAGATCTTTATCCTGTTAGTCTGGTGTGGATACTCCCTGAAGAGAATGAACCAATCTGTTCTCTGAAGGATTTCAATTTTCCCATATGCCCTTTACATATTTCACCCAAACATGACCCTTTTCCCATCATTATACCTTATCATGCATTCCATAATCTGCTATGTGGGGCATGTCAGATAATATATATGAGGTTTATTAAGCAAGTGCAGTAGTAATTTTGTAATATTTGGTCATTGACCTCTACTGGCTCAACTAAATTAGTTCTTATCTGAGTCTGAAGGTCCTTCAAGGCCTTTGTCTGCTTTCTAATAGGTTGGGTCCACCCACTGTCTGCTAACTCCCTTTATCTTACTTTAGTAATGTCTAAGAGTTCTATGCAAACTTAATTCCCTGTTTCTCACAGTTTATTATCAGTGGTCTTTACTTCAGTAATTTTTAGCAGTTTTGTGGAAACTTAACTCTTTGGTATCTCTCACAGTTTACAGGGAGAGGTGCAGTCGGGTGATAGTCAACTTTAAGGAGTATGATCCTTGGTATTAGAAAAAAGAGCCAACTGTGGATTTAAGGGAGAATTAGCCCTGGGAGGTGAGAGTTGAACTGCTGAAAGGATCAGGCCTAAGGAGCCCAGCTAAGCGACCCATCCCACAGAGGGAGACATTAAGCCCACTGGGATCTATATGAGAATATCATGAGAAGTACATTGGGTCTTTGGAGTGCATGAGGAACTCAAGTTTCCTTGATCATATATTCCTTACTTGTGTTCCTTACTACCAGTATTCTCTAAGTTTGTGCTTCCTTTAGCCACTGATACTGTGCGTATTTGTGTGAGAGTGTGCTTCAGATATATGGGGAGGGGGAGGGAGGAATATCTTGCAGCTACTGTTTCTGTTGTGCCATCTTAATAACTGCATTTGCAGAACATAATATTTTTAAATGGAATTATAAAAAAATAGATTGCCCATTTCATAAGATGTGACATTCTTTTTTTGTCTTGCTCAGCAGCGTCTTTTAAATTTTTTCTTTATTTTTTAACATTAATTTTTAAAAATTTTTTATTGCCAAATTCTCTCTCCCAGCCTCTCCTCACCCATTGAGAAGGTAAGTGAAATGATACCGATTATACATGTGAAATCATGCAAAACATATTTTAATATTAGCCATGTTGCCAAAAAAAGCAAGAAAAATGAAGTGAAAATGTGCTTCAATCTGTGCTCAGAGTTCATCAGCTTTCTCTGGAGGTAGATAGCATTTTTTATCATGAGTCCTTCAAAATTGTCTTGCATCATTTTATTGATCCAAGTAACTAAATCTCTTGCAGTTGATCATTGTTACAATGTTGCTATTACTGTATACAATGTTCTCTTGGTTCTGCTCACTTCACTTTGCATAAATTCATGTGTGTCTTCTCACATTTTTCTGAAATCATCCCACTTGGAATTGAATTTTTTTTTCATAGGCTTTATAGAATTAGGGTTCTGAAATGAGAACTTCTAATGTCTCCAAAGATACTAACCATTGCTATTAAGCTTTAATAGGAGTGATCATGACTATTTGGCATGTAATTGTCTGCTTTTCATCTTTGCAATTTCACTGATTCCCTAAAACTTATATTACAAACTAGATAGGGGAAGAGTAGGATGTTTGTCTGTTTCAGGTAAGTTCTTTGAACTTATGTTTGCCTGGGATCTTATTCCTTTTGGAGAGAGCTTGTAAATGAAGTCGGCATGACTTGGTGATTTTAGGATGATTTAGAGCATGGCTATGCTGGTAAATGTACAACCATAATATCTCCAAATGTATATACTCATTGCATACTTTTATGTTTAACCTGCATTAACATTTTCTCTATATTTTCTTAAGCCTGATGTTCAGGGGGGCGGAGCCAAGATGGCGGCGTAGAAGCAGCAATATATCGCAGCTCTCACATAGCCACCCCAAAATACCCATAAAATAGGACTCTAAACCAATCCTGGAACTCCAAAACGCA
>JAQQSU010012527.1:0-11892 GCA_028627135.1 Pseudochirops cupreus | reverse complement strand
GGGTAATACTTACATTACTTTCTCTAACTATTGTTATGAAGAAGGTATTTTGCTAGCCTGAAAGTGTGAAATGAATCAATTATTATTAAACATTTCTCATGTTCATACTCACAGATTAGCTGGTGACCATCCTCTCCTTTCATCAGTGCAAAGAATGAATCAACTCCTTGACATTGCCACGTGTGGCAGACTTCTGGAGGTGTGTTTCTCTATAGGTCAGAGTAGAGACGGTATCAGAGCTTTATTGCATGAGCTTCTGGGAAACTTAAAAGAGATAATATATTGGTTTTTCCCCCACACTGAAGGACACCCAGAGACTCTCAGGGGAGTAAAGCAATAACTAGGTGGGGATCTGAAACTGAATACAGTGGCAGCAAGGTTCACAAGATTCATAGCCAAAGACTAGGGAGAAATGAACTTCAGAGGGTGATGCTACATATAGATTTTAATAGAATTGGGTGAGGGGGAGCCAAGAAAGGAATGGAAGCTAGATCAGGGACTACAGACTGGCTGTTGAGGCAGCAAATGGCTAGCCTGAAGCTTCAGAGACCCTGGTGAGAGGTATGAGTCGAACAGATTGAGGTGTTGCTGCAATATTTCTTTCTGGCAGGTCTGACATGGTGAAGGGTTCTAACCCCACTCCATTTCCCCCTCTCTATGCCTAGGACTACAGAACTTTATGTCAAAGGATGTAATTATTCTGTAAAGTTAGCTTTCAATTTCTGTTTAAGTTGCTTGAATTTTGCCCACTTGATAAAATTTGACCTATTCTTAACTGTTTTTTGATCTGTATTTTATACTGTAATTGTGAATAGGTACCTGTAAAAGTGAGGAACTTTGATGGTTTTACATATATAGAGAAGCAAAAAAGGACTAAAGTTGAAATGCTAGTCCAAAAGTACCAGGCTTTTTCTGACTAAGGGTTTGACCCAAATGAGAATGAATGACATTGATATATCAATAGTCTTTTAAGCTTCTCAATAGCAGGAAAGATTAAGTGATATGAATATAGACTGTTAACCTTAGGCAATGTCTGAACCAGGGGCAAGTAGATGGAAAGAGGCTTGACGAATAAGACACAAATTCTTCAAGCAAGTTCTCTCCTCACTTTGTTCTCTCTCAGTTAATTTAAAGGACTCTATCTGCTCCTGAGAAATGGGTAGAATAAAGGTTTGATTAAGATCCAAATGGGTCTTCTGAGGGGAGGAGTTGGAAAAGAGTGACTCTGCCCCCACTAAGGAAGAAGCCAATTAATAGGGGGTGGATAGTATTGTGCTAATCAAAATACCTTAAATCCTAAAAAAATGCTATAAATACAATCCTCGCAAGTTCTATGCTTCCCTTTTTTTATTACTTCCCTTCCAAGACTGAATTAAACTGTTCTCACTTTTATGAAGATTCTGAGGGGAGGGGATGTCATAGATTGGGGTTTCCACTGGGCCCCAAACTTCATTTCGGATCATCTTGCTTAGACGAATGAGAATTTTAAACTTCTACTTGAGTCAGTGCTAATATCAAAAGAATGGGGGCAAAAATGAACTTCTTAAAAGGGAAGGAGCAGCTTTTAGAAACAGTGCAGGTAATTTACTCCTATGTAGGTGATTTATCTAAAGGCCTAAATTGGGATAAACTATAACCCCTGGAAACCCCTGTGAGGATAAATGGATAGAGCTCATCTATTCTAACAGGAAGAGCAGGAAATGGAGAAATAAGAAAAAAAAATAAGAAAAAAATCACATAAAAATCCATCAAAAAGACTTCACATAATGAGTATGAGCATGTGATTTAGACTCAAGCTAGACAACAAAGAGAATGGCTATGACAATTTAGAAATCTATTGGTATGGTATCTCTACATTCTAATTTTTTTCCTGCCATACTTATGGTGGTTTAATCTTCAAATACTGGATATCCTCCAACAGACTGAAATGTGTAGTGAAAACTTCCTAGAGCTCTACTTAAAATTGTATTTCCCCTGGGTAAGTCAAACCCTGGGCATTTGTTTGTGGCTTAATGCTGCATTAGAGTGTGGAAATAGCTCAATATTTTGAACGTGTGTTCTGTCATTCCATAATGATAAAAAACAAACTGCGAAGGGGAAGCCAGGCCAATACCTGAAAAGGGGTTTTGTTTATAGGGGAGAATCTGCCATGAATGTCTTTTTTAATGCATCCAATGTTATCCATTTCCCACATCTACCCCCTCATTTATGGCACTGAAGCCTTTTGACAGCTTATTGATTCGTAAATTCTGTATTTTCCTTCAGACAAAGAAGACTCTTGCCTATGTGTGGTTCATGTTTCCGGCAAGCATAGTGCCTGATTGGTGTGAGGCTGCTGCTGCACTGCTGGAGGAAGTTAACTATTGAAAATTCAGTTCAGAAAGCATTTATTAAGCAACTACTATATAATACTGTGATAGATGATCAGGCTTTGTGGAAACCTGTACCTCTGGGTACTTTTTCTTTTTCTTTTTTTTTTTTGTGATTTTCAATCTGGAAGAAAGAAGATAGAAGAGAGGCAGCATGTGTATAATACAGAGAGTGCTTGGAGGCAGTATGACTTAAGATTCCAATCTTCCCTCTATATTTGCTAGATGTATGGTTATGGGAAAATCACTTATTCGTTCTGCACCTCAATTTCCTTATGTTTAAAATGAGAGGTTTGGACTAGATGGCCTTTGAGGTCCCTTCCAGCTCTCCATCTATGATCCTCTTTCTGTAACGTTTTGTTTTTCTACATTATTGCCTCTACCCCTCATTTCGGGTACTCTGTGTCTTCTTTCTATCTAACCCCCTTCTGATTTCAAAACAGGAAAAGCTCTATAGCCTACAATTCAGTTACTGACACTTGTGATTACACTTTATTGTGCATGTGCTAGTTAATGCATTTTCTAACTCAATCCATTTGCATTTTAAATCTTTAGCTTCTCTCTGTGGAATGAAAGTCTTATTCCCGATTAAAACCACTTTCAACATCAACAAACAGGGGAATAATATAATATCTTGGCCAGGGATTCCATGCTATCATACTAGCCGTAAAGTCAGTCCTGAAGTTAAACCTGATTTAGACTTTTTAGGAAGGAAGGAGGAAGGAAGAAAACAGGCATTTATTAAGCACCTACTAATATTTGGCACTGTGCCAAACACTTCATAAATTTCATCTTACTTGATCCTCACAAGAATCCTGGAAGGTAGGGTGCTAATTTTTTTTTCTATTTTACAGTTGAGGAAACTGAGGCAGACAGGTTAAGTGACTTACCCCATGTCACAAGAGCTAGTAACTCTCAGAGGCCAAATTTGAACTCCAATCTTTTCAACTCCACATCTAGCACTCTATCCATGGTGCCATTCAGCTGCCTTCTAGGGTGGCTGGGAATCTCTCATCCCTTGGAGAGAATGTCTTTAGTGGCTGGAAGCTGAGGAGGCTGACTCTTCAATTCTTCTTGGATCTGAAACCTAATCTACCTTATACCTTTTTTGCTGGAAGACAGGTAGAGCACTCATAGTCTTTATAAAAAATTAATTAATTAATTAATTTTTAGTTTCCAACATTCATTTCACAAGATTTTGAGTTCCAAATTTTCTCCCCATCTCTCTCCTCTTCCCCACCCTGAGATGGCACAGTTTGCCTTCCCTTTTATCACTCCCCTTCCCACTGCCCAATCCCTTTCCCTCTTACTTTCTTGTAGGGCAAGATAGATTTCTATATCCCATTGCCTGTATATCTTATTTCCCAGTTGCATATAAAAACAATTTTTAACATTTGTTTTTAAAACTTAGAATTCCAAATTCTCTCCCTTCTTCCCTCCTCACCCACCCCCACTGGGAAGACAAGCAATTCAATATAGGTCATACATGTGTAATTATGCAAAACTTCCATAATAGTCATGTTGTGAAAGACTAACTATATTTCTCTCCATCCTACCTTCCCCACTTATTCTATTTTCTCCCTTGACCCTGTCCCTTTTCAAAAGTGTTTTCTTCTGACTACCCCCTCCCCCAATCTGCCCTCCCTTCTATCATCCCCCCGCCTTGTTCCCTTCCCCCTTGCTTTCCTGTGGGGTAAGATACTCAATTGAGTGTGTATGTTATTTTCTCCTTAAGTCAAATCCAAAGAGATTAAGGTTCACTCATTCTCTGTCACCTCCCCCCTCATCCCTTTTTCTTGACTCCTTTATGTGAGATAATTTACCCCATTCTATCTCTCCCTTTCCCCTTCTCCCAATAAATTCCTATCTCATCCCTTAATTTTTTTTTTAGGTATCTTTTCTTCATATTCAACTTACTCTGTGCCATCCATCCAACCATCTGTTCATCTATCTATCTATCTATCTATCTACCTATCTTCCCTCCAACTACCCTTATACTGAGAAAGGTCTCATGAGTTGCAAATATCATCTTTCCATGTAGAAATGTAAACAGTTCAACTTTGGTAAGTCCCTTATGATTTCTCTTTCCTGTTTATCTTTTCATCCTTTCTTGATTTTTGTATTTGAAAATCAAATTTTCTATTCAGCTCTGATCTTTTCATCAAGAAGGCTTGAAAGTCCTCTATTTCATTGAATGTCTACTTTTCCTCCTGAAATATTTATTCAGTTTTCCTGGGTAGGTGATTCTTGGTTTTAATTCTAGCTCCTTTGACCTCCAGACTATCATACTGCAAGCCCTTTGATCCCTTAAGGTAGAAGCTGCTAGATCTTATGTCATCCTGATTGGATTTCCACAATACCCAATTTTTTTCTTTCTGGCTGCTTTCAATATTTTCTCCTTGACTTGGGAACTCTGCAATTTGGCTATAATATTCTTAGGAGTTTTCCTTTTGAGATCTCTTTCAAGAGGTGATTGGTAGATTCTTTCAATTTCTATTTTACCCTCTGGTTCTAGAATATCAGGGCAGTTTTTCTTGATAATTTCTTGAAAGATGACGTCAAGGCTCTTTTTTAAATTATAGTTTTCAGGTAGTCCAATAATTTTAAAATTATCTTCCCTGGATCTATTTTTCAGATCAGTAGTTTTTCCAATGGGATATTTCACATTGTCTTCTATATTTTTCATTCTTTTGGTTCTGTTTCATAATTTCTTGATTTCTCATAAAGTCATTAGCTTTCATTTGTGTCAATCTGTTTTTTAAGGAATTATTTTCTTTAGTGAGCTTTTGGACCTCCTTTTCCATTTGACCAATTTTACTTTTAAAGGCCAAATTGACTTTTTAAGGTATTCTTCTCCCCATTGGCTTTTTGGACTTCTTTTGCCACTTGGGTTAATCTATTTTTTAAGATGTTACATTCTTCAGTATTTTTTTGGGTCTCCTTTAGCAAGCTGTTGACTCATTTTTCATGATTTTCTTGCATCACTCTCATTTCTCTTCTCAATTTTTCCTCTACTTTTCTTACTTCATTTTCAAAAACCTTTTTGAGCTCTTCCATGGCCCATGACCAATTTATATTTTTCTTTGAGGCTTTGGATATAGCAGCTTTGATTTTGTTATCTCCTTCTGGTTGTATGTTTTGATCTTTTTTTGTCACCAAAGCAAGATTCCATAGTCTGATTTTTTCCCCCCAGCTGTTTGCTCATTTCCCCAGGTAAATACTTGACTATCTAAGTCACTGTGAAGGTAGGGCTCTGTTTCCAGTAGGGGTGGGGGTATGAGTGGATATACTGTCCTAGGCTTCAGGGGTTTTGTACAACTCTTTTCAGAGAAACTTCTAGGGACATGTAAATTTTCAGTTCTTTCAAGGTGGTATATTCAAAGAAGAGGTGTTTACTCCTCTCCTGGTCTGTACTCTGGTCTGTGAGTGACCCCAATCACTCTTTTCTGCCTTGGAACTGTGGAGGATTCCCTTTCCTCCACTGCTACAAGCTCCACCATGCCAGCACTCCTTCTCACTGAATGACTGCCATCCAAGACTATAACCCAGATCCAATCAGGGCAAAGCAAGAGAAGCTTGTCTCAAGTCAGCAAAGAGATCCCTGCAATTGCCCTCTGATTATCCTTTTGATCCTCCCAGCAGCTCTGGAAGCAGCCATTACCACTGTGGCTACTGCTACTGCTGCAACCACCTCTGCTGTCCAGGGGCTGAGGCCAGACTGTGCTCCTCTTTCACCCAGGTCCCACAGCATTTTCCCACTGACCTTCTATGCTGTTTTTGGCATTTGTGGGTTGAGAAGTCTGGAAAGTGCCACAGCTGCCAGTGATTCAGTTCCCTGAGGCCTGTTTCTGGTTTGTTAGGGCCTGGTCTATGTTGGTGTGACCCACACCAGAATGTACCTGGTACAATAGACCCTTCCTGTTGACCTTCCAGGTTGTCTTAGGTTGCAGATGTATTATACTCCATCATTTTGTGAGTTCTGTAGCTCTAGAATTTTTTTTGGAATCATTTATTTATAGGTCTTTGGAAGGGTTTGGGGTAGAGCTCAAGTCCATGCTTTTACTCTACCATCTTGGCTCTACCCTTGAGTGCTCATATTCTTTCTTCCCTTCAGAGATACCTAAGTTCATTCAATCTTTTTGTTTTTAAGTTAGTTAATGATATTTAAGTTGTTAATGACATTTTTGTATGTCATCCATTTTATCTAATGTGTTGGGACATATCCCTAGTATTGATGACAAAATGTCTTAATAAATCATCTTGTCTTTCAGAGTCTCAGAATTTCAGATATGGAAGTGACCTCAGTCTCCATCAGTCAATCAACTGATTGATCAATAAACCAAAAGCACGAATTAAATACTTAGAACTGGGGTTACAAAAAAAAAGACAGACACAATCTTTGTCTTTGAGGAGATTGAATTCTAATGGGGAAGACAACACATAAATAACAAGCTAGGTATAAAACATAAATAGAGTAGATGAAAGGTAATGCTAAAAGAGGAAGAATGAGCACCTGGGGAGACAGAAAGAGTCCTATTGCAGAAGGTGAAATTTGAGCTGAGACTTAAGGGAAATTAAGAGGTATAGATGAAGAGGGAGAATTTTCTATTCCTTGATTCCTCACTTTCTCCATCTCTCCCACCCATCTAATCAGTTGCTAAGTTCTGTCATTTCAACTTTTGTAAAATTGATTATATATGATAGATATGTATACTTCTCCCTTGACATGCCATTACCATTGTGCAGGCTCTTAAAACCTCAAATCTGTACTATTTCAATAGGCTTCTGATTAGTGTCCCTGCCTTAGACCCCTCCCCACTCTAGTCCATTGTTCACTCAGCTGTCAAATTAATTTTCCTTAAGTATAGGTCTGATCATAACACTCAACTCCTTAATAAACTCCAGTGCCTCCTTGTTAACTACAAGATTAGATAGAAGATCCTTTGACTTTTGAAATCTTTAAAACCTAGCCACTTCCAATTTTTCTGATCTTTTTCTTTTTTCAAGGGGGGAAGGCAGGGCAATTGGTGTTAAGTGACTTGCCCAAGGTCACACAACTAGTGTTATGTGTCTGAGGTTGGATTTGAACTGAGGTCTTCCTGTCTTCAGGGCCAATGCTGTATTCACTGTGTCACCTAGCTGCCCTTTTTCTGGTCTTCTCACACCTTATTTCTTTATACCCCATAAACTGCAATCCAGCAATGTTAGCCTTATTGCTGCTCCTAACACATCACCCCATCTCCCAACTCCAAGTATTTTCACTGGTTTTCCCCCAGGCCTGGAATTCTCTCCCTTTTTATCTCTCCATCACTGTTTCTCTGGCTTCCTTCAAGTATCAGCTAAAATCCTATCTTCTGCAAGAAGCCCTTCCTGCAGTTTACTCTGCCATCTTGGCACCCGGAAGTTCAGGTAGGTGATTTTTAAACATCTAGACTGTGGGCTAATAGACCAAGAAGTAACTGCTGCCACTGTTGCAGGCCCTGCATTTGTCTTATCCAGCTCCAACAGATCCTTTTCCTTTGGTGAGAGGTTTGGGAATTGCCCCTACAGTGGGTGAATCAGTTTACCTGGGCTCCCTTGGGCTCCCCTGTGGTCAAGTCTATGCTTTGCTCTCAAGAAGCCCTTCCTAATCCTCCTTAAACTCAGTGCTTTTCCTCTGAGATTATCTTCAATATATCCTGTATTGAATTTGTTTGTACACAGTTTATATGTTGTCTTCTCCATTAGACTATAAAATGCTTGAGGTCAGTGACTATTCTTTCACCTTTTTTTGTTTCTTCAGTGCTTAACATTGTGCTTGGTACATAGCAGGTGGTTAATAACTACTTCTTGGCTGACTGAAAAAATGGTAAACATGACAATATAGTTGTATTGTAGAGTGTGTGTAGAGGAGACTATGCTTGAAAAAGAATGTATCTGTAATATATCCTAAAAGTCATTTAGCCATTGACTGAAGACATCCAATGAGTGGAAACCCATTAATTCCATAGACAGCTCATTTTTATACAGCTTTAAGTGCTAAGAATTCTCCCTTACATCAAGTTTAAAAGTGCTACCTTGCAACTTCCAGCCATCCCAGTTCTTTCTTCCTAAGACCTTACCTTAAAAAACAAAACAAAACAAAACAAAACAAACCCAGGTTTCCCACTGCATCCAGGAGCACTATAAATTGTCTTGACCTATCTCTTACTGCTGGTTTCCAATGACTCTGGAGGAGAGAGTGAGGTTGATGCCTTTGCACAGTCCTGCCTCACTTCAGTTCACTTACAAATCAAGACATCATCGGTCCTCTTCAAGAACAAAGAATCTATGAGCACCAACTTTCCTTCAAATACTGGAAGACAGCTATCATGTCCTTTCCCCCAGCTCTTCTCTAAGTCTTCCCTTTCCTCAAGATATGTATGTTTCCTTAAGAGTGTTCTTTGACATATTTTTTTGGAGAAAACCACAACCAGAATTATAAAACTCATCCAGTAATCTGATTGCTAGGAGTATACCTCAAAGATCTAATTAAAAGGAAAAAAAGAATTGCTATTTGCTCAAGGATATTTATAGCTGTGCTATTTACAATGAAAATAAAAAGAAAAAACAACTGTCCATCAATTGGAGAACAGCTAAGCAAATCAGTCTATCAATGCAATGGAAGATTATAGTGTCATTAAGAAAAACAGTGAGAAATACAAAGAAAAATCAAAAGGCCCAAGAAATAATGATGCATAAGGAAGAAAGTAGGACTAGAACAGCGTAGCCACTGAATACAATTATCTAAAAATTAAAATGTATGCATATCTAAAGGGCCAATTAAAGAGATAGGAAGAGGCTGTAGATGGAATAGTTGTTACTGATTTTTATATATTAGTGTATATTTTTGTTATAAATAATCTGGAATACGAAGTTCCACTTGAGTTTAAGTGCAAAGTTAAATTTGCAGAAAATCTATTTTTGCAAATTTTGGTCTATTTATTTTGGTCCATTTATCTAACATTTGTGGCAAATATGGTAAATAAATTTACTTTTTTCTGCCTTCTTGGCCGTTTCACTATGCTAAATTGAAGAGATAGATGAAGGAAAAGAAAGTGTGCTTTATTTCTGAGATCATCTCTAATTTATCCCATGTTCCTAGCTATAAAATCCTTATATTAAAAAAAATCATTTTCTATTATATTCTTTTTCTCTGATTGCTCTAAAACTCAAAAGATAATGAAAAACACCAGTTCAAATAGAAAAGGCCTTTTTTGCATCTTTGATGTTCTTGTGTTTCTGATAAGCTAGGTCATATAGATTACAAAAGGTCTGGATTAAGAGTTAGGGGAACAGGGTTCTAGTCTTGGCTCTTCTACAAACTTTGGTGTGACTCTGGGAAGATCTCTTAACTTCTAGAGACCCTCTCGTTTCTTCAACTGTTAACAAAGGGGTGGGAGTTAATGATCTCTTAAAATTCCTCTCAGCTCTATCAGTCAATTAATCTATGATTCTAATAGCCTGCTCAGATCATCCCTTGGTTAATCAAAGTAATTATGCCAGTTAAAAAGACTGGGGAAAAAACCATGAGTGAACAGAAAAATGGTCGATTATACAGCCACCATTTTTTACTTACTTCTATTCCTCAGAAGTCCTGCAAAGTTTGGAGAAGAGGAAACTAGATCACATGCTCTGACTTCCCAAGGAAAAACTTAAAGAGCATTGGATTTGAAGTCAGAGGAACCATGTTCAAGTCTCTACCTTGGCATTTAGTACCAGTGTAACCTTATGTCACCTCTGTGGACCTCAGTTTCCTCATTTGTAACGTGAGGGGTTTATATGAGAAGACTTCTAAGGTTTCTTACAACTTTAGGTCTGTGATGCTAAGTAATATGATTTCTGCAGTGCTGTCTTTCCTCTTTCTCTTCCTTCATCTATCTCTGCTGTTATTCATAAGATCAGCTGCACAGCCAGGTATTGCCTCTCTTCTGGCTGCCTTGCTGTATTCTCATTTTGGTTTCCTCTAGGATTCCCTCTATACCAAGGACTCTTAACCTTTTTTTTTTTAAATCATGGGCCACTTTGGCAATCTGCTGATGCCTAAGGCCTCAATCTCAGAATAATGTTTTCAAGTTTATAAAATAAAAGCTGGACTTACACATGAAACCAAAGGTTAGTAAAAATATAGATGTATTTTTTGTTCGTTGAAGTTCACACACCCTTCAGGGACTGCGGATCTCAAATTAAGAACCCTTGCTCTATACCTAAGACATCCCTGTCATGCACAGACTGTCATGTAAGGCCATTTGGTAGATATGTATATAGCTGATCTAGCTTTCTAGTGTCAATATTCTGAATATGATAGTTCAAATGTGGTTTCAGAAGTATCATGTAAGCTAGATATTTTTTGCTAATTTTCCAGTAAAATTCCTCCATTTTGAGGGATGAATCAGGCTTGCCATTTGTAATTTCTATTCTAATTCTGCTTCTGACTTTCCAGACTTGGTCACCATGTCTCAACTGTCATCTCATCTGGGTATTGTAAAGGCATGGAGATGGGATATATAACCATATAAGCATTATTAGTAGGGAACAGGAAGTAGCATATGGACTGGACAATAGAATATGTGGAGGGGAAAAATGTATAAGAAACTTGAAAAGAAAGTAGAACAGGTTGTAAAGAACTTTAAATAGCATTTAGCAAATGTTATATTCCATTCCATGGGGAATAAGGAGCTACTGAGGTTTATTGAGTAGGGTGGTAGTGGTGAAAATGGTCAGATTAGCACTTTAGGAAAATCATTCTTTTGGATTTAGAGGATATATTGGAGTGGAAGAGGACTTGAAGCAGAGAGAAGAATTGGAAAGTTATTGCAATAGTTAAGGGAAGGAGGAAAAAGGATCTAAGCTAGAATAATGCTTGGATGAATATAAGAATATAAGAAAAGACACATAGATGGGAAAATAGGAAGGAAACATGATAGCTGTATTGTAAGGTTTTGAAGTATTATAAGGGATATCATGAATAAAAACACATCTGACTTGTTCCATGTGACCTCAGGGTCACAAAATCTTAGAGTTGGGATGGACTTTATAGGCCATTTACTCTAATCCATACCTGATCAAGAATCCCATCTTTGATATCACAAACAAGGGATTATTCTGTTTCTGTTTGAAGACCTCCAGTGAGGGAGAACCTATATTTATCCCCAGTCTGTTGTCCCCACGCTCATTTTGGACCTCAGAGCTTTCTTCATATAGTCCAGGTTTGTATTAGCTCTTCTTGTATGCTTTTTCACCTTTAATTCATGTTACCTATTTAATCCACTAACCTCTTCTCTTGCCTCCATCCTTCTTTTTTACAGAAACTGTTATGTAGGCCTGTGTAACAGCAATCAATTTGGCAGATACTTAGCATTTAGTAACTGGGGGCTAAGTATGGAAGGTGTGAACTCTGTCCCACTGTTGAGAGGGCATGAACTCCCCTGTTGACTTGGAAGAATGGGATTGGCTGAGAAAGGAGGCCAGTGTGTGTATATAAGCAAGAATTCTAGAGACAGAG
>JAQQSU010012526.1:0-11893 GCA_028627135.1 Pseudochirops cupreus | reverse complement strand
TATACACACCTCAGCCAATCCCCTTCTTCCACATCAACAGGGGAGTTCATGCCTTCTCAACAGTGGGACAGGGTTTGCCCCTTCCACACTTAGCACTTAGTACTAAGTGCTAAGTATCCTGCTAAACAGATTACTATTACAGATAGCTTGCTCCCAATGGAAGAGCTCCTTTACTCTGTATTTTCTGGTATATATTCTCAAATGTATGCTTTATCTTTCTTTCCTTTTGACTTCTCATTTGTGGAGAAAAGTAGGCAGTTTGGAGACTTGAGTTTAAGCAGAGGTATTTGGAGAGGAGAAAGAAATGAATGAGAAAGCAGAACCATTCTTGTTCTCTTTATTTCTTACCTGTTATTCAGCAAAGATTTAATAAGCACTTAACATGATCAGAAGACGAGCAGGCAGATGATCATGGTTGTGGAGTGAATTGGTCCAGGATAGTTAGCATTCAGGTGAGGCAACACACTCAGCTGGAGCTATTGACACTGTTCTTTAATTAGTTTTATAATGCATGAAGGCTGTTTGTTTCTCTTCTCCTCTGGCACAGGGCTTATGTCCCTTCTGGGCGATTCTGACCTATTTCACCAGTGATAACCATTTTCAAATTTTCAGCAAGAAAGAAGTCACTTGTTTTCTTAAAAACAATACTCCTTTTTTTTTTTTTTACTAATTTACATACCTGCAGGGTGCTTATCTGATCTTTAACCTAACGGTTGGTACCAATCCTCAACCTGACCTAAGAGGGTTTAGAAGCCTAGGGTTGGCATTCTTTTGGTATGAGGAGGCAAACTATTTAGTAGGGAAGGAAAATATTCAGTCTTTTTTTTTCTTTGTCTATACCTCCCCAAGGCACATGAATAAATTAAATAATAAACAAATCCTCATAAACTCTCAAGTTTCTTCTGATCACTGCCAAACTTCAACTAAGGCCTGCCCCCAGCTACCTCCATTTCCTTATTTCCTACTTAACTTCTTAATCGCTTCCACTGTGGCGTTTTCCTACCGGGTTCTTTCTTCTGAAGATGATCTTTCAAAGGATCTTGATGAACTCTTAATCAACAAATTCTTTGGCTTTTTCTTAGTTTGCAACTTTCTTGATCCTTTTATGTTTAACAGTGACCTTCTTGAAACTTTTAAATCCCATAGCCTCTGAGATCCTCCTAGTAAGCTCGATTCAGAGCTAGGAGAGATCTTGGAGGCAATGGAGTTTCACTCCCTCATTTTTCAGATGAGGAAATCTCCCATCTCCTTTTCTGGATCCTTTCTTTCTCCTGCCCTACCCTTCCCCCTCAAACAAGATTCTTTCTGGAAACATTCTTCACCTACAACCCTGAGTTCTTGTTTCCTTGCATATTCCCCATTCTCATGGATTCAGCTGTCACCATTTAGTAAGTAATTCTACAATCACCATTATCAACCCCACCCTCCTCTCTTTCTCCTTTTCTCCCCTTCTCTCCCCCACTGCCTTTTCTCTCTCAAACTTTTGCCTGATATTCCCAGCTAGACGTTTCCACTTTGATATATTGCCAGTGACCTCAAGCTCAACATTTCTAAAATGGAACTCATCATTCCCCACTCCCCCCATCCTCTACCTTTCCTCCCACAAAAGCCTATTTTCCATTCTGACCTCTCTAGCTGTGAGGTATCACTATTCTAGATGATACAGTGGATAGAGTTCCAGGACTGGAGTCCGGTAGACTCATCTGCCTGAGTTCAAATGTGGCTTTAGACACTCATTAGTTGTGTGACCCTGGGCAAGTCACTTAACCTCTGTTTGCCTCTGTTTCCTCATCTATACAATGAACTGGAGAAGGAAATGGCAAATCACTTCAGTATCTCTACCAAGAAAACCCCGAATGGGGTCATGAAGAGTCAGACATGACAGAAAACAACTGAACAACAACAACAAAACCACTATTCTCCTGGTCATCCAGGATCCAAATCCTGGAATCATACTGAACTGCTTGCCTCCCTTTTCACTCATCTAATTGTGATGATGATTCTAATTAATTCTGTGAGGGCTAATTTATAGTGAAGTTTCCCCATTCTGAAAAATCAAATCTAGAATGGCTTCAGTATTCACTAGACCCAAGGTCAGGTCACCTGACCTTCAAGCATTAGAGCAATGGAGACCCTCCCCCAGAGCCAACACAGCAGAAGATATGCCAAATAAGGTTAAGATTGCTTTCATTGGACACCCACATGTTTCTGGGTCCTTTGTCTCAGAGAGATTCCCGGGCTTAGGTTGTGGGTCAGCCCCCCTACCAATAATAGTTAAGGCCAGTTGGGGGGGTTGGGTTTCTGCATTGGAAGATTATATAACCGTGGACTTCCTTCTACCTCTTGCTCTCTCCCTGCAGATGCCATGTTGGGCGACAGGAGATACAGTCCTTTCTCATGAGAAAGGATTGTACCTACCTTTTCTGACCTTAGATTCAGACTCCAAACTCTTTCATCTCACACAATTCTAATTCATTTTTTCAAAATTTCTCTCAAATCTATATCTATGTTTCTATACTCACTGGCTCACTGGTCAATATATGTAATCTGCTTTTATTTCTGTCTGTAGGGGGCAGTGATTCTAGAGATGGGGAAGGGATCTGACCAGGGGGCAGGCAGTATACCTAGCACCCTCAATTTCCTGAGTTTGTGCCTGACTGAATTTGTAGGGTCTTTTGGGAAAAAGAAGGTGAAGGAGGTTAAGCAAAATGTTTCAGGAGACTGAGGGAGAGCACGGGCTGAAGGGATTGTATTGGGCCAGATTGCCTTCTGGAACTGTTCTCTGACAACTGAGACCAAGGAGCAGTGGCAGATAGAGATCCAGCATGACAGAGGTTAGCACAATCACAAGCAGAAAAGACACACAAAATCTCAAGTCACCACACTTGGTTTCTTCTCCCACACTCTTGTCTCTTTTCTTTGAGTGGAGAGAAGCTGGTTCTGTTTATTTTTTCAATTACTTATTATCCCAGCTTTCTATTGAACTCTGCTAGGTTGTTTGAAAGGCAGCTCAAGTTTGGAAATTTTGTTCTTTCTCCCAGCTCTTTATAACTAAATCCATTTTATGTGATTAAATGTGATAAAGCTTATTGACTAATAAAAGACCTAGGCTGTTTGATGTATGTCACTTAATACATAGATACAGTTAGGAGAAGAGTAAGAATTTCCCTCTTCAGAAATAAGTAATATTTGCAGAGAAGCCTCGACTTGTGACTGAAGACACAAAAGAGCAGAGAGAAGGGATATTGTTACTTCTTCAAACCTTACAAACATACTCTTTGTGGTAAAGGAGATAGCAAACCAAGATACACTGTGGAAAAATAAGTGCCCACAGATGCTTCCTTGAGAGGCTTATAAAATTCCCATAAAATTAAAAAAATTAACCTTTGGAAGCTTAGTTGGAGGGCATTAATGATGAAACTGGCATTAGGATGCTACCAGAACAACCCAGACCTGTGCCTAAATTTGCTAAGGAGCAAGTTTATTTGAAATACACAATGGGTAAGGGAAGTCAAGAGTGACAATTTGAAAGATGGTCATTGAATTTGACCACTTGGAAGATACGGGCGTCAAGACTTGTAACTAGCAGAGGTGGGTAGATGAGGTCTAATCTAAAACTGATAACTCTGTCCACAGTGGGCTGGTGGATTGCATGTGTTCCCTAGGGCAAGAGCTGAAAGTAATGCTCTAGATAAATGCAGAGGTATGCTGTATCATTCATGGTATGCCCAAGACCAGAGGAAATGAAAGGCAGGTGGTAAAGTTGAGAGTGAAGATTGATTATTCTTCACCAAGACCTGTAGTAGACAGGTTTTATTTGTTATAGAATAGAACGAAAACCCCCTGAGAACGGAGATTGCTTTGTTTTTGTCTTTATGTTCCCAGTACCTAGCTCAGTTCCTTGCACATGGTAAATGTCTAATAAATGCTTTTTGAATGAATGAATGAATAAGGATTGATTGGAGTGTGCATTCATCCATGACCTTAACTATCACATGGGTAACTCAGGGTTGGTTGGGAGCTTGAATTTGGGATTGAATGATCTATAATATTTCTCTCAGTCAGTAATACAAGGCAGTTTCTTTGCTCATATCCCAGGAATCAGTTAAGAGTAAGCTCTGCCTACCTCTACCAGCTTTTCCCAAATCTAAAAGGAGTCTTCTCCAGCCTAGGATACTTGGTATGAACTGAATGGGTCCTCAGGGGTAGGAAAGCAATGAGCTGGGATCACATAAGCAACAAGATAGAGTTCTCTGATTTCCCAAACCTCTCCAAAACAGAAATTATATACCAAAAAATAAAGCAACTTCATCTGAGTCCATGGTTTAAAGACATCCAGAATCCAAAAGGATGTTAAACACTCCAACTCCTTCCCCAAAATCCCATGAGCTCCCTGGCCTTGAGCTCGTTCAGCACCCTTCCTCCATCTCCACACTACCAGCAGCTCCAGGCTGCAGAAGTTTGCCTGGACCATGGCAGACAGCCAGCAAGGCTATAGTCCTTTAGGAGCAAAAGCCTGCTGGAAGTCTTGTCCTGATAGTACCAGCCTGCAGAGCTCTGAACTGCTGGTGCAGGGACAGAAACACCGTTAGAGCTCGTTCCAGGGTGAACAACCTATAGTACCAGCTCAGCAAAGTTCTGAACTACTGGTGCAGGGCCAGAGAACTAAAGAACAGAGGGACTGGGACAGGATGCTACATGTCGGGGTGGGGATGGGAGGAAAGCCTATGCAGCACCCTATTAAGCCTGAGGGAAAGAGTACAGCATCCAATTGGGGCCAGTTTTGAACACACAAAGGTCATTTGTGGTAAAGACCCATTTGCCCAGTTTGGGAGGAGACTCGGAGGCTTTGAGATCCAACTATTAAAGAAGAAATGAGTCAGAAACTGAATAAAGAAAAATCTGAAAAGAAAACAAAAGAAAGAAATTATCGAAAATCTCAGGAAGAAGAAAACTCAAAGATCTTAAATATAAATACTAGATAAATAAAGAGGAAAAAATTACCCAAAGAAAGAAATATGACCTCTTGATGTGCTGAGCTAGTCCAGACGTCTGGGAACAAATACCGCAAAACAAGGGGCTTGCTGAGAGGACCTTGTGGAGTATCAGGAGAACACAGAGCCACAATACTCTGTTCTTGAGTGGCTCAGAAGGGAATTGAGAGTGAGAACAGAATTTACGGCCTGTGCAGCAAAAATAATGGGCAGAGTAGGAAAACAGTGAGCTATCTATTCTGGGGTTCCGTCCATTAGATATAATATAGATGTAACATATTACATATAATACAACATATTATATGTAGTAGATATGACACAATAGGACATGATATGGCATGATATAACGTGACATGCCATGATATGATAGGATAGGACAGGATAAGATAGGACGGGATAGGACAGGACAGGACAGGATAGGATGGGATGGGATAAACATAACATATACTAGCTCCTCCACTTGTGAATGAGATCTGTGAGGCCACGCTAAAGGCTTTGGTTCAAGCCAAATCTTGAGTAAAGTACGGAGTACATGATATCCTCTAGCACAGTGGTTCTCAACCTTCCTAATGCCGCAGCTCTTTAATATAGTTCCTCATGTTGTGGTGACCCCCAACCACAAAATTATTTTCGTTGCTACTTTATAACTGTAATTTTGCTACTGTTATGAATCATAATGTAAATATTTGATATGCGGGATGTATTTTCATTGTTACAAATTGAACATAAACCACAGGTTGAGAACCACTGCTGAGTCTAGCATGTCTCCAAAAGTCCTGCTCCAATGTTTCATTGTGATATGGAGGTGACCTTGACAAGTTCATGAAGGCTACACCAGAAGTATGAAGTATCAAGTTTGGGCCCACAAATAAACTTTCTTCTATATGAAAACCAGTCTGGCAAGAACCTATTTTCCATATGGGTTGATTGTCACCAGGACTGGGTAGACTTCTTCGAGATACAGGGAGGCAACTGGAATCTGAACTCACTTCAGCCCTCATCTTCTTATATTCTCAAATGACTCTGCTCTTGTATCCTGCTTATTGTTTGTCCTTTGTTTTTGAAGAGGACAAATGACATCATAACGATCACTTATGAGAGAGTGTCCCATGTGTGCAGAGGAGGATTTTTTCTTGTTACTTTATTTGCCATGCCGATATCCTTTCTTTTGAATGAAGGTACCCTTTGGATGGTTGGCAAAAATGAATATATTAAAAGGTTCAAAACTATGGTTTTGAACAGGTGTTGACTCACAAAACTCCTTGAATCTGGAGTAGCTTTCTGGTTGTCCACATGTGAGGAATCCCCTAGATGCCATATATGTATATTTATATGCATATATGTGTGTGTTTATACTTTATCCATACAGGATCTCTGCTTTATATAGCTAGATATATTTATCTATTTATTTCTATAGCTTTATAGGTAAGATGTCTCTATAAAGCTATAGAGACAGGTAGATAGATGGATAGATTAGATAGATAAATTAGATAGATTAGATAGATAGATAGTGTATATACTTGTATTTATCCAGACCTTTGTCCATCGGTTTAGGAAAATATTAATGAGGAAACTCTATCATTGCAGATTGGCAAATGTTGTACAATTTATGGTCTTAGGAAGTTACCTGGGGCATTGAAAGATTAAATGGTCTGTTCAGGGTCACATTATCACAAACTCAGTCCTTTTGTTTTCCTGAGAAAGCACAATCTTTTCACCAGTAATGGAGCACCTTTTCATAAGGCTGTCTTGGGTCAGGGTAGTGGATGGAGAAATTCCCCATGATTCCACTTCAGCAACTGTGTAGGCAGAGAAGTCACTTTCTTGACTTTGTGGTTTAGATGAAACATTGATACTGAATAGCTCTGGGCATGCTTTTCTTTTTTTAAAGGAATATCCTGTTTTGTAGAGTCACCTTAGGAGAAAAATTCTGCAGTGAGTCGACATCATGATGCTATCTTGGCCTGTGCATACTTTGAACCTTATATAAGACAAATCCCATTATATTGCTCAGTTATGGTAATAGGAACCCATTATGGCCTAGTTCCATCACTCATTTTGAAGTCCAATTCTTGTAATAAAAATTATTACTATTCAGTTGCTTTTCAGTTGTGTCTAGTTCTTCCTAACTCTGTTTGGGGTTTTCTTGGCAAAGATACTGTAGTGGTTTGCCATTTCTTTCTCTAGCTCATTTTACAAATAAGGAAATGGAGGGAGACAGAGTTAAGTAACTTGCCCAGGGTCACACAGCAAATAAATGTCTGAGGCCAGATTTGAACTTGCAAAAATAAGTTTTCCTGAATTCAGACTTGGCACTCTATCCACTGTATTACCTAGCTGCCTGTGATAAAAATGACTAGTTAATTTAAAAAAAAAAGCTGCATCCAGAATGTTCTCTTTTTTTGGTCTTTCAAGTTCTTTAGTAAGTCCATATGGACATGCTTAAAGGAAGGAATATTTTGCAAAGAGATTTCATGCAATAAGAACAGGAAGGACTTGATTAACCATGGTTACAACATGCTATCTCAGTGCCTTTTCTTTTTAATGCTCATTTAGGGTAGTGAAAACTTGCTAGTCCCTGGCCAGAGCCACTGCTAAGATCCTTGAAGAACATAGCACTCAATACCCAGAGAAAACAGAAGCAGGACTCCAAAAAGTACAAATCAGGATCACAAAAGGACCTGACATCCTCTCTAGAAGTGCACAGAGCCTGGTCTTAGCATAAAGTCCTAATTAAGGAAATAAAGTTGAAAGGCTGAGTAAACAAAAAAGATTGCCATAATAAAGGCTTACTCTGGGGGCAAGGATGCGCAAGACACATGTCCAAGAGAAAAAGAAATGATTCCAAAATGTCTATAAGCAAAGCCTTAAAGAAACACATGGCTTTTACCTGTCAGATTTATGGAGTAGGGAAGACTTTATGACAAAAGAAGATTTGGAGAGCATTATCAAAATGAATAATCTTGATTACATTAAATTGAAAAGTTTTTGTACAAACAGAGCTAATGCAACCAAGATTAGGAGGGAAGCAGTAAATTGGCAAAGAATTTTTACAAACATTGTCTCTGATAAAGGCCTCATTTCTAAAATATGTAGAGGAATGAGTCAAATTAATAAGAATACAGGTCATTCCCTAATTGATAAATGGTCAAAGGATATAAACAGGCAGTTTTCAGAGGAAGAAATTAAAGATATCTATAATCATGTGAAAAAATGCTCTAAATCACTATTGATTAGAGAAATGCAAATCAAAACAACTCTTAGGTACCACATCTCACTGGTCAGAGTGGCTAACATGACAAAACAGGAAAATGATAAATGCTGGAAAAGATGTGGGAAAATTGGAACACTAATGCATTGTTGGTGGAGTTGTGAACTGATCCAACCATTTTGGAGAGCAATTTGGAACTATGCCCAAAGTTGCATACCTTTTGCATACCCCTATGTATACCCTTTGACCCAGCAATACCACTTCTAGGCCTGTATTCCAAAGAGATCATACAAGTGGGAAAAGGACCCATATGTACAAAAATATTTATAGCAGTTATTTTTGTGGTGGCAAAGAAATGGAAATCAAGGTGATGCCCATCAATTGGGGAATGGCTAAACAAGTTGTGGTATATGAATGTAATGGAATACTATTGTGCTATAAGAAATGAGGAGCAGATGGACTTCATAATAACCTGGAGAGACTTATATAAACTGATGCTGAGTGAGGAGAGCAGAACCAGGAGAACCTTGTACACAATTACAGACGCATCGTATCTGTGATGACTAACTTTGATAGACTGGACTCCTTTCAGCAATGCAAGGTTAGAAGAGAACTCCAAAAGACTCATGATGGAAAGTGATTACCTACATCCAGAGAAAGAACTACAGAGTCTGAATGCAGATTGAAGCAAACTACTTGCTCTCTCCCTTTTGTGTTTTGTTTTATTTCATTCCTTCTTTCTCATTGTTCACTCCATTGGTTATAATTCTTCTTTACAACTTACCTAATGTTTAATGTGAAGGTATTTGTAGAACCTATATCAGATTGCATGCCACCGTGGTGGGGAGAGTGGGGAGGAGAGGGAAGGGAAAAAATTTGGAAATCAAGGGATTGTGGAGCTGAATGTTGTAAACTAAAAGTAAATAAATAAATTTTAAAAAAATTAAAAAAAATAACCTGGAGAGACTTATATAAACTGATGCTTAGTGAGGGAAGTAGAACCAGGAGAACATTGTACATCATTACAGACACATCTGTGATGACTAACTTTGATAGACTGGGCTCTTCTCAGCAATGCAAGGGTATAAGAAAACTTGGAATACAGTATTCCAAAAAGTGAAAAATACTTATAACCAAGAGTAACTTACTTAGCAAAACTGATCCTACAGGGAGGAAAAAAAATACCTTTAATAAAATAAAGACCTTTCAAGTATTTCTGATGAAAAGAACAGGGATGAATAGAAACTTTGAAATATAACCACAGAAATCAAGAAAAACAGAGGACTATAAAAAGATGAAGTTTTTACTTTCTAATAGGGAAGATGGTCCCAAGTCTCCAAATCTAAAGTCATCAGAGGTCCTAGAGGAAGCTACATGAAATAGAAAGTCTGAGTGACTTTGTTATATTTTGATGATTTTAAAAGGAAAAGGAGAGAAAAAAGAATAAACTGGAAAAGAAAGAGAAAGGAAAAGCAGAGGAACTTATCTCACATAATCAGGGTGCAGAATTAGAATACTAGGCAAACAAGGAGAAATAGATGGAGAGCTAGCAGGAACCATTTGGAGGGTTTAGTGTAGAAATAAATTAAACTCAGCAGGGAAGTAGGACAAAATAACTGGGAGAGGAGGAAATAAGAGGGAGGGTTGATTTAAGGAGAAATTAGTGGTAAACAAAGCAAGGTTTTGCCTTTCAGTGAAGAGGAGTTTAAAACCTGTGATTATGCTGGGTAAAGGAAGAGAAGATAGTTGAAAGAAGAAGCGTATTGCATTACACCTGGAGCATTGATTCAAAGTACACTGCTTCCTTTTCATCACTTTCTTCTTTTTTTGTAAAAAGGGACTGGAATCAAAGAGAGAAAAAAGCATAAGAAAATAGGATAGAGGGAAATATATGTTTAATAATCATAACCATGAATATGAAGAAATCCTATCAAAACAAGAAGGCATTCCTCAATGTTCACAGTTCCTGTGCTGAAAGCTTCACACTAGGATTATAGTACCACAAATTTAGAGCTAAAAGAGATCTCAGAGGCCAGTTAGGCTATAAAATAGAAGAAGAGAGTAGAATGCATTAGAAAGCAGAATCTAACAATATGTTGTTTAAAAGAATCACATTTGAAACATAAAGATACCAAGTTAAAATAAAAGAATGGAGCAATATCTATTGTGGCTCAGCTGAAGTAAAAATGGCAGAGATAGCAATCATGATTTCATGAAAAACAATAGCAAAAATAGACTTGAATAAAAGGGGTTAAATGGGGAAATGACAATATGTTGAAAGGTACCGGCAACAAAGAATTAGTATCAATACTTAGCATATATGCACCAAATGACATAGCATCTAAAAACTTAAAGGAAAATTTAAACAAATTTCAAAGAAAAAAGACAGTAAAATTACAACAGGGGACCTCAATGTACACCTTTCAGAACTAGAAAAATCTAATTTGAAAAATAAAAAAGAAGTTAAGACCCTGAATACAATTTAAGAAAAGATAGATATGACACATCTCTGGTGAGAATGTCATGGTTATAGAAAGAAGTATACAAATATCTCAGCTCCACAAAAATTGACCATATATTAGGGTATAAAAACTTCAGAAACATATATGGAGAAGCAGAAATAATGAAAATAGTCACCATAGGCCCCAACATAATAGTATTTATTCAATATACAGTCCTTATGGGAAAAATTAAAAATTAACTGTTGACTAAACAACTTAATCCTAAAGTGTTGAAGTTAAAGAAAAAACATAGAAACAATGGATAATTTCATTAAAGATAATGACAACAATGAGACAACATACCAAAATATTTGGAACATAGCCAAGGAAGTCATTAATAGAAAATTTTTATCTCTAAACATATTCATCAACAAAATGAAGTCTGTACCAGTAAACTAGGCATGTAACTTAAAAACTATAAAGCTAAGAAATTTTTTAAAAACACAATTAAATACCAAAATAGAAATTCTGAAAAAAGAGACTAAGGAAATTGAAAATAAAAAAAAAAATCAATATTTTATTAACATATAAATTAGGGGTTCAATTTTCTTTTTTTTTTTGTAAACTTTTGTTTATTTTTAGTTTACATCATTCATTTCCATGAGATTTTGATTTACAAATTTTCTCCCCATCTTTCCCCTACCCACCACCTCAAAACAGCAATCCCACTGTATAACCCTTCCCCTACTCAGCTCTCTCCTATATCCTCCTCCATCACTCCTCTGACTTTCTGGTAGGGCAGGATGGATCTCCCTACCCCAGTACCTGTATATTTCCCTCCTTCCAATTCGACCCCCCTGCTTGTTCTATTCTCTACTTTGTCCCTGTCCCCTTACAAAAGTGTGTGCTTCTAACAACCCTCCCCGCCAATCTGCCCTCTCCTCCATCCTCCCCCCCTCATCCCCTTCCTCCCAACTCTCCTGTAGGCCAAGATACCCAATTTAGAGTGTATGTCATTCCTTCCCTAAGCCAACTTCAATGAGAGTAAGGTTGACCCATTCCCTTTTGCCTTCCTATTCTTCCTCTCCATTGTAACAATTATCCCTTGCCTCTTCTATATAAGAGGATTAACCCCATTCTGTCTCTCCCTGTCTCCTCTCATACTATTCCTCTCCCACCTCTCAGTTTCACCTTTTGAAATATTATCCCATCCTATTCAATTGATCCTGCACCCTCTGCCTATGTAC
>JAQQSU010012525.1:0-11894 GCA_028627135.1 Pseudochirops cupreus | reverse complement strand
TTTTTTTTTGCTTTTTGGAGGGGGAAGGGCAGGGCAATTGGGGTTAAGTGACTTGCCCAAGGTCGCGTGGCTAGTAAGTGTTAAGAGTCTGGAGTCAGATTTGAACTCAGGTCCCCTTGACTTCAGGGCTAGTACTCTATTCACTGCACCAGCTAGCCACCCCTGAGATGTGTCTTCTTGATCATTGGCAGCTTCACACAAAATCAGTACTGAACTAAAAAAACACATTCTGAAATGCTGATTTGGGGTGAACAGGGCAGAAGTCTTCTGCTTGCCTTCTGTTCTGCATGCTCTTTAAGTTGTTGGCAATGAATGGAATAGCCAGCATAAGCAGCAAATTGCTCAGCTGTCCATCCAAACGAATCTCAGCAAGAGAGATCAAGATCATATTGAGGAAGAAGGATGACTGCGCCTGTTGGTTCATCACTGACAGCAAGCATCAGAGTTGTATTGTTAAACCTATCCAAGAAACTTGCATTTGCTCCATTCTTTAACAAAAAATCTACCATATCTTGGTTATTTCATAAAATTGCAAGCAAAAGTGGAGTATTTCCATCCTTGTTTCTTGCTTCCATATCTATTTCATATAGAAGCAGCTTTGCTGCTATGGCCATGTTCTCTCCAGTGGCAGCATAATGAAGTGCAGTGCTGTGGTGCATATCCATAAGCCTAGGGTCTGCACCATTTTTGAGCAGGATAATTACGCACTTCTCCTACTGACACTGTATTGCCTTCATTAAAGGTGTTTGGCACTCATTGTCATGCAGGTTTACTCTGCATTTTCTCTCTACTAAGAGAGACCATCTGGATATCCATGAGCACAGGCCAGGTGTGCAGACATCTGGTTCTTTTTATCCAGATTGTTCATTGTGGACTTACCAAGCAGCAGCAACAGCTGCACTTTCACCACATCCCTAACACAGGCAGTGTGGTGGATTTTCCTGAGGTCCTTGACCCTGATGTTATATCCAACATGATGAATGGACTCTGTTGTCCCTCCGTGGGGCAAAGGAGGAGTGACATGGGAACAACTCTCTCCTGCAGCAGAATCTCAAAAATTTCTCCATCCTGGCAGCGGGTTTCAGAGAAGGGGAACTCATAAGGGGTTCTCCCTTGGCTTCTCAGACTTCTCCAAGCCTTCACCTCCACTACAGTAAACTGCAGTGGTCAGAGCCTCGAAGTTAAGAGAGTCCTGAGCACAAGTTATAAACGATTCAATACCAGAGATGGCTGTAGCCCTGCCAAAGCCGTGAGGGGGACTGAAGTGTGCATGTCTTTGTCAGATTATCTTTGTTCTTTTAACTCACTGCTCTTTTCTCTTTTCTCACTGCTAACTCTTCCAGTACCATACCAAATAATAATGGGGAGAGTGGGAATCTTTGCTTCAATTCTGTATTTATTGAAAAAGGTTCTAGTGTACCCCTTTGCATATGATGCTTGCTCTTGATTTTAAGTAGATGTAATACCATGCATGAGCAGCTTTCCAGAAGAATGCTACTGTGAACAGCTTTTAAGGTTCTGATTACACAGTATAGTGAACATTCTGTTTATTCCATAACAAATCAAAGCAAAACATTCACAGAAAATCAAGATACGGCATTCACAATATTACAACTTATCACAGAAAATCACAATACAGTATTTAGAACAGTTTATTATTAAAATGGCCACATAGTTTCTACTATAGTGACCACAAAGTTTTGAACAAAGAACAATCATCTGGTATCTCTGAAGAGGTTTGCCTCCTTACTCGGTTTCCAAGTACAATAGTCAAAGTCTTCCACTTGTTGAACTGAAAGTGACAGCAAGTGAGACTTTTCAGAGTTTTAAGTGGAGTTTAATGAGCCGGTGGCTGCAAGGGGTGAACAAGCATCCTCAAGGAGTATGTGCTCAGGGTTTATAAAGACAAAAACCACAACTTAAAGTTCAGATATTATGCAAGCGGGAAAATACGGAAGCCAAAGATAGTGATCAGTTTGTTGCCCCACTAGAAAGTCCCCAGGTATATTCCAAGAACTAAACAAAAAGGGAGAGGGGTCCTATTGCAACTTATCACAGAAAATCACAATATAGTACTCACAAAAGCTTATCATTAAAATGGCCACATAGTTTTCACCAAAGTGGTCACAATATTTAGAACAAAGAACAATCATCTGGTATCCCTAAGGAGGTTTGCCTCCTTACTCAGTCATTTAGTCATCTCAGAGTACAATAGTCAGTTTTCCACTCATGGGGCAACTAAGTTAACTCAATCACTTATTCAGCAATCAATTACTAAACATCATTAATCACTAAATATAATCATTAGAAAATACACAAACCCTCCACCCCTAGGTCACTAGTAAACCACATTATCATCGCAGCATTCAATACCCAAGGAGAGGTCTTTTCTTCATCTTGACCCAAGACAAGTTCTCAGCAATCTCTGTTCCTGGGGAGTCAAAGCTTAACAAAGCCACAATTCATTGCCAGTGTCCTTATCAATTCATTCTCTGACTGCAGAACAGTCTCAGGATCCCTGAAAACATTAGCAAAACCCTCTTCCAGGATTTCTGCAAATGTACAACAAGAAAATCCTTCTTCAGGGCTTCTGAGCCAACAGCAAGGTTCCAAGACCTCTGCAACAACAGCACTGTCCTTCACCAGCAGATGAATCTGGCAAAACAACATCCAAACAGACAGACAGAATACCAGCACAAAAGCCATGCTTCCTCAGTTGTCTGGCAGTTGAGCTGGCCCTAGGACCCAGAAGAAATCTCAGCTGGCTCCTGGATCAAAATCACTCCTCTCAGGTTTTCAAAATCAAAATTGTTTTTTCCAGTCAATGGGGGCCTCTCCTCTTCAACCTTCCTGGTGGCAGCAACTTCAGTCCTCATGATTCTTGTCCAAAGAAAATTCTGACTCAGTTCTCAGTCCATCAGTAGCAGCCCAGCCTCCAGATGCTGCTGAGAGAAACTCTCTTCTCAGCAGAACAGATTCTGCCACCAGGTTCTTTTCTCAAGAAATTCTGACCATGCCTCTCTGGGGCTTTTCTTATATACACATAGCATCCGCTGCTTCTTGTTTCAGCCAACCCTTTCCTTTTATGTCAGCAACAAGAGACAAGAGTTCATATTTTCTGTTTCTTTCACAGAGGTTTGATTAGTTACTAAGGGCTAAGTATCTGCTTACTTGCCAATACAAAAAGGGGTCTTCAAATTCAAATTAATTACCATTATAGTAGATACTTTTTAAGGTAAGATAAAAATAGGTTTTTCATCCCCTATACTTTGTAGGATTTTTAGTACACAAGTATTGTACTTTGTCAAAGTATTTTTCTGCTTCTATTGAGAAGATCATGTGGTTTGGAATATTTTGAGTTTCAGTGTGATTAATTATGCTAATTGTTTTTCTAGTGGTCAACTATTATTTCATCTTTCGTATAAATCTCATTTGATCATAATGAATACTTTAATAAATCGCTATTATCTGATTTTATTTAAAGTTTTTGAGTCAATATTCATTAATGAAATTGGTCTATAGTCTTCTTTAAGTGTTTTATTTTTCCTTGGTTGATATACTAGGACTATATTTGTATCATCAGAGGATTTTGGTATGGTTCTTTCTTGGAAGTATGGACAGTAATTATTTTTTTAAAGGTTTGATAGAAGTCTTCTGTGAATCTGTTAGGTTCAGAGTTGTTTTTTCCTCTCTCTCTTCCCTTTAGTAGTTCTTTTACAACTAGTTCTATTTCTTTTTCTGAGAATAGCTTAAGATCTCTATCTGATCTGGTCTTTTGATAATTTGAATATTTTATATTTTTCAATTATTTCTCTATTTTTTGGTGTTCTCAACATATAATTGTGCATAATATGTTCTCATTTATTTTTATTCTGGTTTTGTTGTGATTTCAGTTTGCTCATTTGCTATTTTATTTATTTCTTTTCTGCTCTTTTAAAAATCAGATTAACTAAACATTTATAAATTTTGCTAATCTTTTTTTAAGGAAAAGGTTTTAGTTTTACTTATTATTTCTATATTTCCCTCCAATTTTATCTATTTCCTCTCTGGTTTTAAAAATCCTCTTTGTTTATTTTAGCATTTTTTTAATTGAAACTCTCAAATTAAAGTTTTTAAAGTAGTTTCAAAGTTTTAATGTAGTTTCAAATTGTTCTTCAGAATAATTGAATCACTTCATAACTCCACCAACAGTGCATTAGTGTCCCATTTTCCCACATCCCCTGCAACATTTATCATTTTCCTTTTTTGTTATGTTATTCAGTCTGATAGGAATGAAATGATATCTCAGAAGTGTTTTAATTTTCATTTCTTTAATCAGTAGCAATTTAGAGTATTTTTTCATGTGTCTATTGATAGCTTTGATTTCTTTTTCTGAAAATTGACTGTTTATATCCTTTAACTATTTATGAACTGGGTAATTACACATCTTACTATAAATTTGGCTCAGTTCCCTATATTTTTGAGAAATGAGACTTTTGTCACAGAAAATTGATGAAAAATTTCTCCCAGTTTCCTACTTTCCTTCTAATTTTGGTTACATTAGTTTCGTTTGTGCAAAAAGCGCTTTAATTTCTTGCAATTAAAATTGTCGATTTTACTTCCTTTATCTTTTGTTTAGTCCTACCTTCTTCCCTTATCTATAGATTTGACAGGAACATTTTTCCATGCTTCCCTAATTTACTAATGATATTACTTATGACCTTATCTTGGCATACAATGTGAGATATGGTCTATTCCTAGTTTCTGCTAAACTGTTTTCTAGTTTTCCCAGAATTTTTTTGTCAAATGGTAAATTCTTAGCCCAAAAGTTTGAATCTTTGGGTTCATCAAACTACTACTACTTTATTACTGTACATTGTGTACCTAATCTAGCCCACTGATCCATTGATCTATTTCTTAGCCAGCACCAGATTGTTTTGATAACTACTGCTTTTAAATATAGTTTGAAATATGAACTACCAGGCCACCATCCTTCACATTTTTTTTCATTGGTTCCTGTAATATTCTTGACCTCTTGTTCTTCTAGATGAATGCTATTGCTATTTTTCTAGCTCTATAAAGTAATCACTTGGTAGTTTGGTTGGTATAACACTGAATAACTAAATTAATTTAGGTAGAATCACCTTTTTCATTATATTGGCTCTGCCTAATCAAGAGCAATTAATATTTCTTCAGTCTTTTAGATGTGTCTTTATGTGAAAAGTGTTTTGCCATTATGTTCATATAATCTCTGGTTTGTCTCAGCAAGTAGGCTCTCAAGTATTTTATATTGCCTGCGATTATTTTAGATGGAATTTCTCTATTTATGCTGCTGGGTTTTGTTGGTAGTATAGAGAAATGCTGATGATTTATGTGGGTTTATTTTCTATCTGAAACTTTTCTGAAGATGTTAATTGTTTCAACTAGTTTTGAGTGGGTTCTCTAGGGTTCTTTAAGTTTACCATCACATCATTTAAGAAGAGTGATAGTTTTGTTTCCTTATTGCTTCTTTTTTATTTCTCTTTTATTTGTATTTTATTCCTTCTATTTATATCTCTTTTTCTTGTCTTATTGTTATAGATAGCATTTCTAGTACAATATTGAAAAATAGTGGTGATAATGGACATCCTTTCAAGTTTATCCCCATCACAGATTGCTTTTGGTTTTAAATAGATACCACTTATCATTTTAGGAAGGATACATTTATTCCTATGCTTTTTAGTATTTTTAATAGAAATGGGTTTTGTATTTTCTCAAAAGCCTTTTCTGCAACTTTTGAAATAATCGTATCGTTTCTGTTGGTTTTGTTATTGATACGGTCAGTCATGCTGATATTCTTCCTAATAACGAGCTAACCCTGCATTCCCATTATAAATTCCACCTGGTCATAGTATATTATTCTTGTGGTATATTGTCATAATCTCCTTGCTAGTATTTTATTTGAAAATTTTTGCATCAATATTCAGTAGGAAATTGGTATGTAGTTTTCTTTTTCTCTTTCGGCTCTTACTGGTTTAGGCATTAGCACCATATCTGTGCCATAAAAGGAATTTGGTAGGGCTCCTTCTTTACCTATCTTTTTTTTCAAATAGTTTATATAATATTGGGATCCATTGTTCCTTAAGTGTTTGGTAGAGTTCATCTAGTCCTGGGAATTTTTTCTTGTAGAGCTTAATAATGACTTGTTCAACATTTTTTTTAGGATAAGGTTGTTTAAGTATTCTATTTCCTCTTCTATTAATCTAGGAAGTTTATGTATTTAAAAATATTCATCCATTTCACTTAGATTGTCAGTTTTACTGGAATATAATTTGGCAAAATAACTCCTAATAATTGCTTTAATTTCATCTTCCTTGGTGATGCATTCATCTTTTTATTTTACTTTATTTTTCACCTTTTAAAAAAAAATCAAAATAACACTTGGTTCGTCTATTTTTTGAGTTTTTCATAAAATCAACTCCTAGTTTTATTCATTGGTTCAGTGTTCTTCTTGTTGTTTTTACTTTCAGTTTTCTTAATTTCTCCTTTAATTTTCAGGATTTCCATTTTGATGTTTAATTGGAGATTTTTAACTTGTTCTTCTGTTTTTTTAGTTGCATTCTCAATTCACTGATCTGCTCTTTCTTTTATTGAAGTACAAATTTAGAGACATAAAATTTCTTCTAAGTACTGTTTTTACTTCATCCCACAAATTTTGAAATACTATTACACTGTTGTCATTCTTTTTAATGAAATTATTGATTTGTTCTTTGAGCCATTCATTCTTCGTACAGTTGTTTCGATCATTTGATTCTTTGTGACCCCATTTGAAGTTTTCTTGGCAAAGACACTGTTCAAGTTTGCCACTTCCTTCTCCAGCTAATTTTACACATGAGGAAACTGAAGCAAACAGGTTTAAGTGACTTACCTAGGGTCACATAGCTATAGTAAGTGTCTAACGCCAGATTTGAATTCAGGAAGATGAATCTTTGTGAGTCCAGCCCAGGTACTCTACCCACTAGGTAACCTAGCTGCCCTAATGTTGTTGTCATTTCAGTCATGTCCAACTCCATACTTCCATTTCTATACTTCTTCCTATTCCCATTTCTTTTTTTCCCATAGGTCTATCATATCGAACTTTTCTAAGATTCAATTCATCTCTTTGACTTTTGATTTATATTTATCCTTAGATTTATCTAGCTCTAAGAGGGGAAAATTGAGGTCCTCCATTAATGTAATTTTACTGTTTCCTCCTATAATTCAATTGAATTTTCCTTTAAGAATTTGGATACTATTCCATTTGATGCATAAATTTAATATTTGTATTATTTCATTTCTCTGTAGTGACTTTTAGCAATGTGTAGTTTTCCTGCTTATTCCTTTAATTAGTTCAGTTTTTGCTTTTACTTTGTCTGAGATCATGATTGCTACCCCTGCCTTTTTATTTTATCTGAAGCCTAATATACATATATATTTGCATCTTAAATTTGACATGTCCAAAAATGAACTCATTATTCCCCCCTCCAAACCTTCTATCCTTCCAACTTCCCCATTATTGTCAAGAACACCTCTATTCTTCTAGTCTTCCAAAGAAACAAATGCATCATTACAGTCCTCAAGATGCATTGTAGATTCTTGGAAATATTTGCCTCCAACATACTGAGACTGCTCATTGCTTTCAGTTTTCCAGTTTTAAAATTCTCAATTATGCACCTAAAAAAGCCCAAATAAAACAATGACAATCTCATCTCTTTGGGGAGCAATTATCAGGTCATACTTTATGGAAACACAAAAACAACCCATTCAGAAGTTGGAGAGGGGGCCCAGGATGGAGATATAGAATCCAGAAAGAATATAGCCAGTCCTCAACTTTCATGGTGGTAACTTTCCTAGAAAATGGTGCAAAAGTTGACCTATGGGAAATAGGGGGTTAGGTTCTCATGACCACCAAAAACTAGTGTTTTGCTAGAGGTTGTTTTCTGTACATACAGTTTTCTGTATATAATTCTTTATAACAACACAGTGATCTTGAAATATTCATAAAATACAACACACAAAATAAAATTGATAACATGCAAGACATTTTTTTCTTACTACTAATTCCCTAGAATTCTGTGAGCCTTTTGTGCTAACATCTCAATAAAAACAAATCATTGACTTCAGAGAATATTCACTTTTCATGACACATGAAATCTACAGTACCATAAATAATGTACAGCAAATAAAATTCTTAAAACTAAAACATTTTTTAACCTGAATCTTAATTTCTACTTTGTCAGATGGTGGTGGAAGAGTGTAATCACATGGAGCCTGTGGTGGGAGGAGTTTGCTGAACAAGTGGAGCAGAGCCCAGAGTAAGCTGAGAGTCAGTTAGAGCTGGAGAGATGAAGGGATGTAGGCAAGGAGACAGTTAGGTATGGTGTTGTTCCCTGCTGTGTTATGGTGTATTAACTTCTTTGTTGCTATGATGGATTTGGTTTTCTGGTGTTGGGATTTGGCTTTCTGGCTTTAGCTTTTTGGAATCTGAATAAATGTTTTGCTTCAGTCTTCTATATGGAGAGTCTGTTATATTTCACAATTCAGAACTATGCCAACATATTCATAGTTGCCATTGGTGCTGTGAATATTGTGTTGGTGGCACAAAGGGCATTGTAATATACTATACTGCTATAAACCTCTCTATCTCTTTACAATGGTAGGGTGAACAAGACTAGTGAAGCACCTAGTAGGATAACAGTCACTCCACAAACTTGCCGGCACTAAGCCTCATTTTTTTTTTCTCATCCACACATAGTCATGAATGTGCATGCTTGCCAACACAGAAAGTGAAAATGAGGTTACTAATAAATTTATGTGTATGCTTGAAGTCACAAAAGTTAAATGCCAAAGTATTAAGGATTGTCTGCAGTTATGCTCAAGGGTGGCGGTGACCTTGATTTTCATTGTGCTGGGAGGTAAGGTATTAATTTCTTTCTGCATCCTGTCAGCAATACCAAGTACATAAATTGTGGTATCACACTGGACAATAGATATTGTTACACAAATTCTTACCAATATTCATATCACAATACATTTTTAAATTAAAGGTAGTTTTAGGAGTATCCCAAGACTGCATACCTAAGAAAATGATTGCAAGAGGATTTTTGGGCACCTGGACCTTTTGTTCCTAATGGTGATAATCTGAGCATCATGGAGCTCATAGCTCTTTTCCAGAGGTCTAGATAAGAGCAGTGGCCATCTCCTACTTGAAGCTTTGGGCAGCATAACACAGCTTCTTCTTGATGCCACATAAAATTTTTCTCCCAGCTGTAGTTGCAGAACTTTAGCCTATCCCATTTAGGATCTTCATGAGTAACCTATCAGATAACAGGGAACTACAGGAACCACACAGAGCTCATTGTAGAAAGTACAGTTCATGGTAATAACAGAGTGGGTAATAATACCATGTTTACTGGTGTATGGCAGTCAAAATACCTCTCTGACTCTGGTCCTCATCTCTCGCAGAGCTGTCTTTCTGGCCCCTATGAATTATTACATCTGGTGTCTGTGGCAGACCAATAATAGCAGAGAAGACTGCCTAAGGTGCATGTGGAGTGCTCTTTTGTGTGAGTCGACATCCATGACTGAGCCATTGATGCATGTTTTTTTTTCTTAGTCAGCACAGAGTTACAATTAACTCACAACAGAGATATTTAATGGAAATAAAAAAGAAAATGGAACAAGAGGACATTCAGAGTTACACTCTCCTACAAATGCACACACTTATCCTTATCTATGTCTGTTTTTCTATCTCCATCTATATTACATCTCTATAGATATGTAAATATAGGGACATATACTATATATTTATGTATGTGTATATGTGTGTGTATATCTATGTATGTCAGCAGTTCTCAACCTGTGGGTTGTGACCCCTTTGGTTGAACAACCCTTTCACATGGGTTGCCTAAGACCATTAGAAAATGCATATTTCCAGTGGTATTAAGAACCAAGACACTGCTCCTCTATCTGTCTCCAGGTGGGTCCGCCCACATGCAGATACGCCCACATATGAGTATTAAATGGTTGCAGCATTAGGAAGGTTGAGAACCAGAGATGTATGTGAATACATGCACATATAAATATACATGCATACACACATAGTCCTGGTACAGTGCCTGAGGATATATACCTATCTGGCTTTGCCTTCATCTTCCAGATAGAATCCTTTAAAGAGAGTGACTTTCTGAATAATTTTTTTTCTTACTAGTATTAAGCCTGATGTTTACTCAATAGGATTTAACCTGCTTTTCAAGGAAGATGTATTGTTCTTGATTTTAGAAATCTTTGAAATAGATTGTTTTCCTGTTATTTCCAAAACTCTGACTGGTGAGATGCTCTTTGAAACCTAGGGAAAAGAAGGGGAAAAGGGGGCCAGGGTAATCAGATTTCCTCAGGGAGAAATGTGCTGGGCTTTCTTTTGGGTCTGAGCATAGGAGAAAAAAAAAAGAGAGACAAGCACTAGAATTGGAGGAAGAGACTGACTAAGTTATCCATTATAGTGGCAACACTTAACAGATCCCTTGCAAAGCTAGATCAGAGGTTCCCCTAAATTGATTTCTTAAGAAAGGAAAATTTGTGGGGCATTGGCTGAGAGAATCAACTGTGATTTAAACCAATAAATTTCTAGAGATAATTTTTTTGATAATACACAGTGTTGTCACATGGTGGATTCAGAAAAACATTCAAGCCCCTGATACATACTGGCTATGTGACCCTAGGTAAGTCACTTTTCCTCTCTGTACCCTAGCAGACTTGGGAATCTATAAAATAGGACATTTGCCAATATGTACTGAGTTTCCTCATTGGGGAATTCTCTAGACCAAAGAAATCATAGATCTTGGACCTCCACTCCCCCAATGACTCCTTGTAATCATTTAGTAAAAGAAGCAAGGACTGTGCTAAGAAATAGGGATACAAACACAAAAGGGACAGTCCTTGGCTTCAGGAAACTTCCATTCTGAAAGGGGTAGGCAGCAGCCCAGAGACACTTGTGGAAGTCACAGAGATAGTGAGTAGGTCAGTAGGAAGTCACAGAGATAGTGAGTAGGTCAGTAGGCACACTGACAAGCCCTTTTTAGGAGGGAATGGTACTATTGATTTGTTCACAGTTCTTAGAGCAGAAAAGGGGGGTGGGAAGAAGTGTTGGGATGGGGGAGAATGGCTGGGGTGAGTGTGAGGATACATGGTCCTAGGCCATGAAGTGTGTTTGCCTCATCTCTAGAAGTCATCCCTTCTCCAAAGTCTCTTGGAGAGAACTGTGAACCTAAGTGTGAGAGACTTTGATTCAAGAGACAACATGGTAGAGTTGGAAGAGCACTGGATTGGGAGTCAGAGGATGCACTTTTGAATTCCAGCTCTGCCGCTGCCTATGCCCATGCATATAACCCCGAGCAAGAATACACTAGCCAGCATTTATAGAGCACTTCAAGGTTACTTATGCTATCTCATTTGTTGAGGTTGGTGCCATTTTTATTACTCTCTCTCTCCATTTTTTTCTTTTTCTTTTTTTGTTAAATTGATTTGTTTATTTACTTTTAGTTTACAAGATTCAGTTCCACAAACCCTTGAGTTTCAAATTTTCTCCCCTCCCTCAACCCCGCCTCCCCCCCCCCCCATGGAGGTGTGCAATCAAGTATAGGATCTGCAAATTCTTTCACATCGGATATTAGAAGGGTTGTAACCAATGGAATGAACAATGGGAAAGAGGAAAAAAAATGAAACATGGAAAAGAAAGAGAGCATGTAGTTTGCTTCAGTCTGCATTTAAACTCTGTTCTTTCTAGATCTTTCTCTGAAGGTAGACATCTCCTTCCATCCTGAGTCTTTTAGAGTTGTTTTATAACCTTGTGTTGTTGAGAAGAGTCCAGTTTATCAAAGCTGGTAGTCACACATACG
>JAQQSU010012524.1:0-11895 GCA_028627135.1 Pseudochirops cupreus | reverse complement strand
AAGGAAGGGAGGAAGGAAGGAAGGGAGGAAGGAAGGAAGGGAGGAAGGGAGAGAGGAAGGGAGGGAGGGAGGAAGGGAGGGAGGAAGGAAGGGAAGAAGGGAGGAAGGGAGGAAGGGAGGAAGGAAGGAAGACACTTTTAAGTGCTTACTATGTGTGTGACAGGCATTGTGCTAAGCCTTGTGGTTACAAATACAAGGAAGAAAGAAAGTCCCTACCCTCAAGGAGCTTACTTACAAGGAACAATAAGTCAAGTGAGAAAAAGGTAGAGTTTAGGGAAAGTCCAGGCAAGAATGAGGTCAAATGTGACTGGGGTCCTTCCTAAAATAATGGTCACAGGGAGGGAGTCATAACGAGGAGAAAAGGGCTTTCTGAGGCTGAGATTTTTCAGAGTAGTAATGAGAAAGGAAAGAAAAAAAATATAAGACGTTAAGTCCTTATGAAGTGGGAAGTTATTTTTTTATTAGGTTGAAGTATTTGACTTCTTTATAGTTTGATTAGAAGTACTACAGCATAGTAAAGAAAGTCCTGAATTTGGAATCAGAAGGAAGGCGAGTTCTTTTGTGTCTCTGAGGCTTAATTCTCTCATTTATAAAATGTGGGTGATGATACTTTCAGTCCTACCTCAGAGAATTGTTCTGAAGGCATCATTCCCTAAGTCATAAAAGGCTATTGAAATGTGAACTCTTCCCAACTGTGCTCATTTTAGGTGAAACCGATTCAAAGTTTTTGCGGTCTTGTACTTCTAAGATGCTGGCAAGAATCTCGCACAGACAATAGCAAGTCTATCGTTGCAAATAAAACGTCTCCCTTAAACCTGACCAGATTATGTCTAAGCTCTTTTCCTTTATGATCATATGGAATCCTATCTCAGAGCCTTTCTAGCCATATGATCCTTGAGTCATTTAAATTTCCTTAACTTTGGTTTACTCATCTCCAAAATAAGGAGATTGTATTCAGTAACCTAAAACATACTTTTAAGCTCTGACCCTCTGGTCTGATAGATATCTAGAAGGGCCATGTGTTGACCAAGTAAAATATTGTTCCATTCTAGTTGCCGAAGGGGTTGCCCATGGATTCAGGCTCAGAGAAGGTATAGATTTTAGGGTAGTCTTCAATGCATTTGGATCACAAGAATGGTTTTCTTCATAACATGGAGGCATTTTCTCTCTTATGTAAACTGACCACATCTTTACGAAACTTGGTAGACATAGCCTGAGAATATAAAGAATATTGGCTGAGCCCTAATTTCTTTAAAAATTGCTAGAAAACGAAAAAGAAAACCAAGACTGTACAGCCTCTAATAGAAATTAATGCAATAAATAGAGAAGGTGGGATGCCCTGTCTTGTCACCTTTCTTTCACTGTCTCCCTCTTCCTTGTGGTGGAATCCCAAGATTGCAGGCAAAACTTTGATCTATCATGAGATGCAATAGCACTAAAGAAATGTGATAGGAAGGTAAAGATGACTTTTATTGAACTAAAGAAGTTACCAACATTTGTTGCATTGGAAATCAGTGGAAGTAGTAGAGACATGATAAAACTCCAGAAAAGACAAATAGGCAGTATGTTGAATATGGTGCTGAACTTGAAATCAGGAAGGCCTGAATTCAAATCCTGCCTCAGACATTTGTTAGCTGTGTAACCCTGGGCAAGTCATTTAACCTTTCTCAGACTCAGTTTCTTCACCTGTAAGTTGAGGAAGATGGACTCGAGGGTCTCTAAGATCTCTTCCAACTCTAAAAATATGATCCCATATGAGATGTGGGGATATGGGTCAGTGCTTTTTTTTCCTGGGCCAGTGATTTTGGAAATTATTTTCTTCCACATTTTCCCTTGGTCCCCTGCCCTTCCTTTAGCTTTCTTTCTGTATCCCTCTCTTCATTTCCCTGTCCTTTTCTCCCTTTCCCTCTCCCCTCCCTCTCTATTTGATTGTCTCTTCTCTTCTCTTCTTCCTTTGCTCTCTCTCCTCTTTCTCTCCTCGCTCATCACTGCTTCTTCTCTTCTTCCTTCTCTCTCTCCATCCCCCTCACTCTCCTGTCCAGCTCTAGGCCCAGTTCATAGCTCATTGTTCTTTTTTTGTTTGGTTGTTGTTGGTTCTGTCTAAAAATCAGTATGCTTAAAGATTAGTTCTACAGATTGTCTATCCAATTGTATGACAGAGTCTGGGTAATTGACATTCTTTATCCGTTTGTTTTTTCCTGCGTGAAGAGTTCAGTCCCTGTAAAGTTAGAATTTGTGGAAAGCTCCATTAATTGTTCTTGTAAACCTTGAAGGCACTAGAACAGAAGCAGTCTTTGTAATGACTGCCATCCCTCCCACTCCTTCATACACATACCCTGCCAAGGAATTCTGTCATACAAGTCTAGGTTAGCCCTTTGAGAGTCATGGATTAAACGGTATCTATTAAGTTGCATTTTAAATCTTTGAGAAACAGATTCAAGACCTGGTCTGTATTAATTTCTTGGGATCAAGGTTTTTGCAGTTCCATATTCCCTAGTACCACTTTAGATAGAGGAAGGATTGGCTTTGTCCAATTCTCTTTCCCTTTTCTAGAAGCACTTAGATGACTGTAAATCTATAGTAGAAATGGACTGCTAGGTGGTGCAATGGATAGAGTGCCAGAACTGGAATGAGGAAGATTAATCTTCCTGAATTCAAATCCAATCTCAGATACTTACTATATGATCCCAGCAAATCACTTCACCCTGTTTGACTCAGTTTCCTGATCTATAAAATGAACTAGAGGAAGAAGTGGGAAACCACTCCAGTATCTTTGTTAAGAAAACCCCAAAGCGTCAGACACTTCTGAAAAGACTGAATGGAAATATTATCCTGGGAAACAAAGAGACTTGGAGCCTTATTGGACTGAAAAGTCACTAAGAGTCAACTAAGTGTGATACGGGAGCCTAAAAAGCTAACACCAACTTGAACTTCATTGAGAAGCAAAGCTTTTGGGAATAAAGGAGTGATGGCCCCTTTGTACTTTGCCCTGGTGAAACCGACTCTGGAATAGTGTTCAGTTCTGGGCACCTCAGTTTATGAATGACACCAATAAACTAGAAAGTTTCAGAGAAAGGTAACAAGAATGGTGAAAATCCTTGATTTCATAGCACATAAAGACCTGTTGAAGAAGCTAGTCATATTTAACCTAGAGAAGAAAAGGAAAAGGCACAAACATTTATTAAGTGTCGATTATTTGCCAGCCACTGTGCTAAGAACTTTACAAAGCTTACGTCATTTTATCCTCACAACAGCCCTGTGAGCTATGTGCTATTAGCATTCTCATTTTTTTCAGTTGAGAAAACTGAGACAAACAGAGATTAAGTGACTTGCACAGGGTTACACAGCTAGTAAATGCCTGAGGCTCAAGAACTCTATAAGGCTAAGGCTGGGGGTTACTGAAGGCGTGGTGACTGTGTTCAAGTATCTGAAAGACTGTCATGTGGAGACGGATCTGATTTGTTCTGTTAAGCTCCAGAGGCAAGAACCAGGAGAAATGGCTATAAGTTTCACTGAAATGAATGTAGTCTGGATGTCTGGAAAACTTCCTAACAATTAGAGATGCCTGAAAGTGGAATGGGCAATCTTGGGAGGTAATGCCTTCCTTCTCATTTGGATTCTAAAGGAAGAAACTAGTTGACCATTTGTTTGCTATATTATCATAGGGGTTCCTGCTGAGGAGGAGTGGAAGCAGATGACCAGTGAAGTCCCTTCCAACTCCCAAAATTCTGTGATTTGAGACAGAAGTGGACCAACCTCAAGAATGCAGTAAAAACTGAGCAGTTGTTCAGAGCTCCATATTTGGCTGGCTGGCAGTCAGATTTCTAAATCCCAGACGTTATGCTAACCCTGGGGTCTGTGGGCAGGCACTAGTTAAGGAGAATGAATAAACATATAGTTCTACCTGGGACCCTGGTGAATTAAGTAAAGGTAACCGAGAAACTATTGGATGTGTTAAAAACAAATGTTTGAGTTGTTGCTACAAGAATTGTCAATGGAATAGAACATTGAAGGCCAAAGAATACCATGCATTGTCTGAGGCAAAAGCTTCTTTATCCATAATCCAACTAAAAGCAAAGGTCAACACAGTATCATTTCAGAAAGCAATTTTGTTTTGACCCAAGAATAAGCATGATTGGGAATTCCAGGACAGTCTTAAATCCAGACAATGTGGATTCATCTGTCATTTTTCCCTGCTCATGGTTGGTTACCAGTTTATTTGGAATGAGTTGGCATTCACATTGGAGTTCCCACTAGCAAACTGTGAAACCACAGTTGACAAGATAGTTGAAACTTTTGCATGTGCCATGTCTTAGGAAGCAAAAGGAAATTATCTCATATCTTAGACATGGCTCAAAGAAGTAAAATTATAATGTTAGAATACTTTTCAAAACACATAAAATGCTTACAGTGAAGTGTCCAAGCTATTCATTTTCTCCAGATAGAGAAAGAGTAAATCTATAAGGGACTACCTAGTGCATGGAAAAAACTACATTACGTGTATTTTGGCATGAATGAAACATTCCATTTTTATTTTGCATTTAGGTGGGGTGCCTGGGCTTTTTAGGAAAGCTCACTTTTTTTCCACTGTGAAGTTTTTCTACCAGCTTTAGCAAACATTTTTTTTTAATCAGAGGCCAATTTATTTAAGACAAATGAAATAGTCAAATAATTTGAGCTTCTGGAAGAAATGTACTATATACATTATGAAGTATGATGAGCTTTCATAAAATCTCCTTCCTTTACTTAATATGACGTGCTATATTTTCCTGGATACAGTGAATTTGTTACCTACCTAACTCAGAATTATTTTTTATTTTTTCCCAAAATGACCAATTTCAAATAGGACCCCTTAAGTATTTCTATTTGTTGCTATTCCAGCTTTTAAAATGTGTCTTAAATCATTCTTTGTCCAAGTCAGATAAATTTCTGACAGAATCTATTAAATATCTTGAAATTTGAATAAGTAGAATGATTAGATGGAGAAAGGAGGCATTATTACATGTATATCTTTCTGATTGAGCCATAATTCAACCAGGTTGTGGAGGTAGTGTATTGCTATCCTAACCCCTTCAAGTGACCCTTTCTGAGAAATATTTACAAAAACAAGTTCTCAAATGTACAGCTAGCAGTTATAGGAAGGATATTTTAAACATGAGGAACATAAATGACTTGTACTCATTTGGTAAGGAAAGTCCTTCACAGAGCAAGAAAAAATTCAATGTCTTGGGTTTTCCATAAACCTGAGAGATACATTAGAACTCCCTCTAGTGAAAAGTGTTGCCATCCACCTGGGGGTAGAAGGAATGAGAATTTCTCCATGAATTCAGTGTACTTTTGAGGTTGACTGTCAGTATTTTTCCTCAGAATGTTTTCACTTGCTAAAACAGGAGCACTGTTGGTTCCTGAAAACACTTTCAAGCCATTGAGACATGGGTATCCAATAAGTAAGTGCTATAATCACACAGCCCGTTATTTTGCACTGTGGTTTCAAATATGCTGTTTGGCCACATTTTCCAGTGCCAGACTCAAAGACTAGGAACTTCCCAGCCTCTATGGTGCCTTGAGAATGGAAAATTCTTTAGCAGTTCTCACTTGGGCTCTCATCCAGTGGCCAAGCATCTTTTTTTAAGGCCTAGTATAAACCTGAATGGTGAAACTCCCCTACCCCCACATCATTTCATCAGGAACCTATCCAATGCTAATCTAATAGGTCTTCCCCTCTCCCACACCAAGCTATCTCAGGCACATGATTTCATGAATCATAAAAGAAAAATTTCTATTTTCATTCTGAAGTTACATTCTGCATTGATGACAAATTTTGAACATCAGAGTTGTTGGTCCAAATACTATATTTCCAAATTGATTTTTGAGTTATTTTTCTAATGGACAAATAACTGTAATCATTTAAAATTTATTTCAATCCTTTGTTTTTCTGATCATTCCAGAGTTATGAAATTATAGGATCTAAAGTAGTAATATTATAGATATACAGACTTATATATAAATAGGTATATAAATATATGTACATAAATATGGAACTGAGGTAGTAAAGAGACCTTATAGGCAATTAAGTCCAACTTACTCATTTTACAAATGAGGAAACTAAGTCAAAAAGAAGTTAAATGATTTGTCTAGGGTTTACACAGCTAGTAAATGTCTGAGACAGGATTCAAACTCAGGTCTTCCTGACTCCAGTTCAATGTTCTTGACTCCAGAATATTTCACTGTGTCATTAGCATTTTATTATATGTACACTCCAGAGAGTAAATGTCAAATCATATTCATTGGTGAGTAAACTCTGGGTAGCCCATATAACCTTAAAAAGCCAGTGCATAGTTATTACATAGTATTAATATTCAGTCAAACAACACCTAAGCTCTGAAGAAGTTTTATTCATCCTTATAACTTCCTCTGCTTTTAGGACCCTGGTATCTTGTTTTAGTTGTTACTTTTTGCCTTTATCTCTACCTAACCCCCACGCCCACGCAAAAGTGTATCTTCCTGATGGACTATCACCTAAACTTTGTGGAGACTCTTAGATTTCTATCTTCAGTCTTGGAGTTTTCCTTGAATTATTTTCCCCACTCCCAACCAATTACTGATTAAGATTTAGACCTAGATTTTTTTATCATCATATATATGGATAGAAAGATGAAGCTATGAATAGTTTCTTACTTCAAGATTGTTACAATTAATGGGGATCATGTATACAAATAATTACACTATAATACAGAATCAGCCAAATATCGCTTCAAAAAGTTGAGACAAAATGCTAGGAGGAATTTGAGGAAGGACAGACCATTTTTATCTGGAGAATCAGGAAATACTTCATGGAAGAGATGGTGCCTTGATTTGGGACTTAGAATATTGGGTAATGGGGTGACAGTGGCAGGAAGACAATCCCAGATATGTGGACAGCATTTGTAAGGCACAGAAACAGGAGAGGATAGAATCAGAATAGAAGATATTATTTAAGTGTGAGTAAAATGACTGGAATAATCAATTTGACTAGAATTGAATCAATTTAACAGAGTTTGTGAAATGGAGTAAATTAAGTTAACACTGGGAATGGGAACTAAATCCAGATTGTGGAAGACACTGAGTCCCATGATTAGAGAGTTAATCTTTTACTTGTTGGAAATTAGGAACCATCAAAAATTTTTGAGTCACATGCGTAAGGCATAACTTTTGCTTGTTAATTGGATTTAATAGAGGAATGCATTGGACACAGGGTATAAAAGAAGATATTATCAAAGATGAATCCAAGGTTTTGAGCTTGGGTGACTGGAAAAATAATGGTATGATTAAAAGAAATAGAAAAATTAGAGGAGAGGAGCAGGTTTTTCAGAGGACACAGAAGTTTGGCTTTATAATCTTTGATTTTGAGATCCTGGCAGAATTTCCATGTGGCAAATGTGAGGTTGGAACTCTAGAGATTGGGGAAAATGATACAGATCTCAGCAGTTTCCAACTAGCATTAATAATTGAAGTCAAAGAGATGAATGAGAATACCAAGGGAGAATGGGTAAAGAAAGAATGGAAGAGGGCCATGCAGGGCCTTAGGAGACACTCATGGTCAAGGTGTAAGAAAATAAGAAGAGAGCAAAAGAGAAAGGGAAAGAATCACCAGAAAAGTAAGATGAGGACCCCAAGAGTATAACTAAATAGGTTCACAGTTTTAGAGCTAAAAGGATCTTAAGATGATTTAATCAAATCTTTTCCATTTTCATTTAATGAAACTGAGATTATCTTTATCTATTTGCATGAAATACCCTAGAATTCCACTGAGACCCTTCGATAAAGATTAATTCTTCATCTGAAGAACATCTGTCTTGGACCTCATTCGATGTTAGTGAAGAACTAAAAGGATTACATATGGTCTCATTGCATGACCTCAAAGATAATGGTACAGTAAGGGCTTAGTCAAGATCAATTCAATTCCATCATCTAATTCATTCAATCCATTTAGTTTCAACACAGCTAATTCTCCAACTGTATTACTCAGAATTAAGATCATCCCTCACAAATTGTACTAGGCATTTTCTGCTCTGCTCTAATTGGTTGTTGGCCTCATCAAGACCTTGACATAGTTGAAGAAGGAAATGGATCAACCATACCCTGGGATCATGCAGTTGGAAAGAAACCTTGCTAAGTACTGCTCATTTTATGAACAAATCCAATTCTCGCTGCTATAATTTATTACCCAGTCACCTGACGTACTGAAATAAGTGGCTCAGTCATCTTAAAAAGGTGAACAGTTCAAAATCCTCTTGTCACTCACTGGAATGAGACTGCCCACCAGGGGGAAAAATGGATATCTAGCAAGTTTGTATTGAATCCATAGCACTAAAACTACAAGAACTCACTATGTAATACATATGGTAGAAATGAAAGACATGAGAAATAATAGGTCTTCTTCAGTTTATTGCTCTATATTATGACTTGAGAGATAAAAGTATACTTATTCCTGAGTAGATTAGAAAGCAGTGCTTCAGGAGTAAATACTATTAAGCCAGTGTTTTAGGCAAGCACAAAACAATTTATTTTCCATAAACTATTGAAGCATCTACTGAGCTATTATTTCCCTAAGCAACCAAGAAAAATGATAATGCATTTTACCTGCAGTGCTGAAGTATGGTACTTTTATGGTGCTCGAACTTTCATTTCACTTTAAGAATATTCTTATTAAATACCCATCCAAATATTTTTAACTTGTGAAGTGCTTTGCAATTTTTTTCACTTGCATAATGAAATTCTTCTCTAACAATTCTGAAGGTACTTTTCTTAAGATGAGGTCATAGATTTTTCAGGCCCTCGCTAATGTCTCTACAAGCAAAACTTTTGCTTCTCACGATCATGTATTCAAAAGTACTAATCATGGAATGCAAGCAATATACAAATGCAAATTGTTAATACATATCCAGGAAATCTGATTGCCCCAAAAGACTATGTAGAGATATAATCACATAAGCACATTATTATAGTGATATCTAGGTCAGACAGAATTCTTTTAGGTTCCACTCCAATAAAGGAAACTAATCACACCAGTATATAACTATGTCCATGGAACATAATGTACTTGAAAAGTGGGAAATAGATACTTACAATAGAGACCGAGAGAAACTTTGTAAGTTTTTTGCATCTTAGATAGATAGATAGATAGATAGAGATATAAAGATAAATACAGATGTATAGAGACAGATCTATATCTATATCTATCTAGATCAATATTCATACATATATAGATAGATATAAATATCTATCTATCTATTTATCTATCTAATTTTGAGGATAGTAGATAAGAATTAGTGGAAGGACAAAGAGAGAGAAGCAGGCATGGCTACAATAATTGACATCAATACTTAACAGGACCAATGAGTGAATGAGGATGCCTTGATATACACTAAAACATGAGCTGTCTTTCCTCTTTACTTTCTTTTTATGAACCTTGATTTTAGTCTTGGTCAAACTCAGGAGGGTCATGTGGCTAACAGACAGATTCTCCTAAAGAATATGGACAAATATAGGTTTTAGAGAATGAATAATGAAACACATCTGTCTTAGTCTGCAAGTGGGGAAATACATTTTCCAAATGCTGCATATGGTATGAAACTTGATAGTTTTGTTGATTCATTTTACTTACCTGATTTTATTTATCATAAGGGAAAGTTCTATGAAAATGAGAGGAAGACCTTCAGTTTCTTTGCATGTCCCCAACTGAGGACATTTGAAGCAGCAAAAGTTTTTCATATGATCAGATATAAGCATGTCAAAGTTTAGACTCTGTTATTTATCCATTTAGCTAAGCCACTGGAGGAAGGTTTGAAGGACAACAGTAATAATGGTGTTTGATTGTTGGTGTCCATTTTTTTGAGGCCAGGGACTAATTCACAATTATCTTTGAATCCACAGTATCCACCACATGTTAGGTACTTAACAATATGAGTTGTTGTAACATCATAGCAAAAACAATAAAAATGATAATGATAACTCATGGGCAACATGCTTTACAATTTATCATTTATTTCAAAGGACTAGAGTTTGAAGTAATTTGGGATGAAGGATACAAATTGAAAGGGTACCTTAGATACTTTAGGAGATAAAGGATGAATTTTGGGAGGAAAAAGGAAAACAATTATTTCTCTATACAAAGGAGAACATTAGAAGTCTTAGTCTGAGTTGACTGTAGAGAGTTCTATTAGCTATAATGAAAAAAACATAACTTGATGTTCAAGATGCTAAAATAGAAGAAATTTGTTGATCGTGGATGGAGAGCATAACTTCAGGTAACCAACAAAATAGAGGACTAGATATTTTCTCTAGTTTCACAAATTCCCCCAAGCACTACCCAAAAATAGGGACTGCATCAGAGATACAACAGTTGCATCTATCTTAACAACTTAATACACCACGAGGACTAACAAGGTAATAGCCTGATTAATTAATTAATCTGAGAAGGCTAATCCCTAATTCCTAATTTGCTCACTCAGCATCCCTTCCCCCATAACCCTCTATATTCTGGCAGAGTGGTACATGCCAGCCTACTGGTTTATGCTTTGGAATGCATTCAGCAATTTCTTTTCTACTGTAGCACTATCCCTCAGCAAACCCTGCCCCTGCCCTCACCCTACCATTTTGTGGCAACGGATTGTAGATATCAACTCTGTCCACACCCTTGTAGAGAAGAGAGAGTTACAGGGGGAAAAAAGCACACATGGGATGCAAAGAGTCCCCATGATGAAAATTATATCCCCCAAACATAAATTAATAAAATAGAAAAGATAATAAACTGAATGTGCTTTTACAAATGGGAAGACAAAAAATAAAGCCAAAATAAGCAAAAAAGGAGGGGACATTTAAAAATCAGAGGACAGATATATAAATTAGAAACCAAAAGAACGATAGAATTGATCAACAAAATTAAAAATATGGTTCTTTAAAAGATTAACAAAATCAATAAACCATTAGCCAATCTTATTTAAGAGGGCTGAGAAATCAAATTAATATGATAACAAATGAACAAGATGAAATCATCACATTAAAGGAATAAAAAGCATTATCAGAACCTAATGCACAGAGTTATATACTGATGCAACTGAGAACACAAAAGAAAGAGGAATACCTTCGAACATATAAAATACTCACATTCACAGAAAACCAAATAGGTATTTTAATACTTCAGCTTCGAAATAGAACTAGGTCTAAAGGAATGGCCAAAGGAAAATCTCCTTCTCCGCATAGATTCATAGCAGAATGCCATCAAATTCCTAAAGAATAATTTCTAAAAAAGTAATTAGTATCAACATTCAACAATATTTTTTCTCAAAATTTGAGAAAGAAATCTACCAGACTCCTTTATGAGACAACTTACGAAAGAAATTCAATTACAAAATATACAATGCAAAATTTTGATTACACAAAACTGAAAAACTGCACAAACAAGACTACTGTGGTTAGGATAAAAAGGGAAGTGGTTAAATGTGAGAAAAAAAAACCTCTTTGTATAAAATTTTTCAGTTAAGTGTTTGACATCCGATGGATAGATAGATAGATAGATAGATAGATAGATAAGTAGGTAGATGTTAAGGGAATCTGAAGATCCTCCCTGCCCCTAGGCCCTTTGATAGGCTTAAGTGACTCTGAAAACCTTCCCTGATTTGAAAGTATACTCTAACCCTAATAGGCTGAATGTGGTCACTTGGAGCCTGTGGTGGGAGGCTTGCTTTTCAGGAATGCTCACACCTTATTACTTTGTGACTGGGCAGTGGGGCAAGAGAGTTGTGACGGTCTCGGATCCAGGAGAAGGCTATATATACACGCCCTGATGTGAGTTTTTGCTTTGGGGCTCACTTTGGAAAGAGTTGTGTGATTTGGCCAGACAAGACTCTGGGA
>JAQQSU010012523.1:0-11895 GCA_028627135.1 Pseudochirops cupreus | reverse complement strand
GCAGACTGGATAATAAAGACTCCAAGATGGAGGCCCAAGATGGCGATCCGGATCCAGGCCGCTCAACGCGAGAGCACTGGCCTGAGAACAATTGCTAAGTCCCCTTGCTGTCTGCAGGCCGCAGGCGGGAAGCAGAGGCGGGTGCAAAACCTCTGCCTTTCGCTTTTCTTCTCTGGAGGCCTTTCTCAGGACTGCTTATCTCCCCCTTTCGCAATTCCCACTCACAGCTGCTGCTAATCTGCTCACCTGAGAGGCTCCTCCACTCCTTCTGTCTAGCCAGCCGTGGCTTCAGGGCAGGCTGGTTTCGGTTCACAGTGCTGATGTGGTTCCTCGTAGCTGAGCTGACTTTAGTGGGAAGTATCTTTGTGTGCGTTTTGGAGTTCTGGGATTGGTTTAGAGTCCTGTTTTATGGGTATTTGGGGGTGGCTATGAGAGAGCTGCGATATGTTACTGCTGCTACGCCGCCATCTTGGCTCCACCCCCCCCCCTTCCTTCCATGCTTAACAGTGAGAAACCAACGACAGCTCAATTCAGCCTTCCCCCTTCCTCTGTTCTAAGACTCCAAATGCCTGATTATTAACCAACACATTTGAAATTGTTCATATTTTTCATACTGTAAGTTCCATTATTGGGCATTCTAAGTGTCCCTGTTCATAAGAATCACAGATTTTGAGCTAGAAGGAACTTTAGAGGCCATTGAGTCCAACCTCCTCAGAGTACAAATCTATTTCTATCTTTGTCAGAATTTATGACAGGCATGCTGTTCAAATGTATCCTCTTAACAGTATGATTATATTTTCAGCCTGTACCACCCTACAGAGCAATGAGTTCTTTAATTTTAGATTTTTTTTTTGCATTGAACAAAAAAGCCACAATTTTTTACTCAATTGGCAGACTATACCAAATAAAATAATAGTAATTCCAACAAAGCTAAGTTCAGTTACACAAAATGTTGCATACATGAACAATTTGATCAAATAGGAGATAGACTTTCTCTGAATCCCGTAGGCTTCCAATTATTTAACTTATTATCTTCCAGTTATTTTCTTTAACAGGCATTTTTTTTCTCTTTCCCACTTCTTTCCTACCCAGTTAAACAAGAACAAAATCCTCGTAACATTCATTCATAGTCAGGTAAAACAAATTCTTGTAGTGGCTATCTCTAGAAAAGTATGATCTCAGTCTGTGTTCTTGAATCCAGGAAATGGGTAACATTCATCAATCCTTTGGAATCGTCTTTGGTCTTGGCATTGATCAGAGTACTTTTAAGCCTTTCAAAGGTGTTTGTCTTTTTTTTTTTAAAGCTTTTTAATAGTATTTTTTTATTACATATAAAGACAATTTTCAACATTCATTTTTTAATAGGATTTTGAGTTCCACATTTTCTCCTTTCCTCTCTTCTCTCCCCCCCAAGACTTCCAGCAGTCTGATATAGATTATACATGTTCAATCATGTAAAACATTTCCATGTTAGTCATGTTATAAAAAAGAAACAGAACAAAAGAGATCTGCATTCAGACTCCATCAGTTCTTTCGCTGGATGCGGATAGCATTTTCCATCTTGAGTCTTGGAATTGTCTTGGATCATTGCATTGCTGAGAAGAGCTAAGTCATTCATAGTTGATCATTGTACAATGTTGCTATTACTTTGTACGATATTTTCCTGGTTCTGCTCACTTCACTCAACATACGATATTTTCCTGGTTCTGCTCACTTCACTCAACATCAGTTCATGTAAGTCTTTCCAGGTTTTTCTTATAAGCCTCCTCCTCATCCTTATTTATAGAATTATAGTATTCCATTACATTCATATATCACAGCTTGTTCATCCATTCCCCAACTGATGGGCATCCACCTAATTTCCAATTCTTTACTACCACAAAAAGAGCTGCTATAAATATTTTTGTACAAATAGGTCCTTTTCCCTTTTTAATGATATTTTTGGGATACAAGCCTAGTAGTGGTATTGCTGGATCAAAGAGTATGCACAGTTTGATTGCCTTTTGGGCAAGTTCCAAATTGCTCTCCAGAAAGGATGGATCAGTTCACAACTCCGCCAACAATGAATTAGTATCCTAATTTTCCCACATCTCCAACATTTATCATTTTCCTTTTCCCTCATATCAGTCAATCTGATAGGTGTGAAGTGGTACCTCAGAGTTGTTTTAATTTGTATTTCTCTAATTAATAGCATTTAGAGCATTTTTTTCATATGACTACAGACAGCTTTGATTTCTTCATCTGTAAATTGCCTGTTCATATTCTTTGACTGTTTATCAGTTGAGCAATGATTTGTGTTCTTATAATTTGACTGAGTTCTCTGCATATTTGAGAAATGAGGCCTTTCTCAGAGACACTTGCTATAAAAATTGTTTCCCAGCTTTCTGCTTCTAATCTTGGTTGCATTGGTTTTGTTTGTGCAAAACCTTTTTTAATTTAAGATAGTAAAAATTATCCATTTTGTATTTCATGATGCTCTGTATCTCTTGTGTGGTCATAAATTCTTTCCTTCCCCGTAGATCCGACAGGTAAACTAGTCCCTACTCTTCTAATTTGCTTATGGTTTTACCCTTTATGTCAAAGGTGTTTATCTTTATAATATTATGGTATTATAAATTGTTCTTTGCTTCTGCTCACTTCACTCTACATCAGTTCATATAGCTAATCCCAGATTTCTCTGAAACTGCCCTTTCTAACCTTTTCTTACATCACAATAACGTTCCATTATATTCGTGCACCACAATTTGTTCAGCCATTCCCCAGCTGATGGGCATCTCTTTAATTTCTGGTTCTTTCCATCACAGAAAGGGTTACTAGAAATATTTTTGAATATATGGATTCTTCACCTCCTTCCTTATTTCCTTTGGGATATAGGCCTAGTAGTGGTATCAGTGTGTGAAAGTGTTTACACAGTTTAGTAACTTTTGCAGCATTAGTTACAAATTTCTTTCAAGAATAGTTGGACTCATGACTCATATGAAAATAGGTTTAACATGAATGTATATGTAGAGCCTATATCAAAGTCCATGTCATCTTCGGAGTGGGGGAGGGAAGAAATGGGGAAAAAATTTAGAACTCAAAATCTTATGGAAGTGAGCGTTGAAAACTAAAAATAAATTATTTACCTACATACATACATATACAGTTTTCCCACAGCCACTCTAACTTTTGCCATCTTCCTTTTTTGTCCACTTTACCAATCTGATGCGGGTGAGGTAAAGGCCCCCAAAGTTTTAATTTGCTTCTCTATTAATGATTTGGAGCATTTTTTTCATATAACTGTTGATGGCTTATGATTTCTTCCTTTGAAAACTGCCATTCATAAACTTTGACAATTCGTCAGTTTCAGAATAGCTCATAATCTTATACATTTGAACAATTTCCTTATATATCTTGGAAATGAAGCATTTGTCAAAGAAATTTAACATAAAATTTTTTTTCCCTCAGTGCAATGTTTCCTTCCTAATTCTAGCTGTTTTAGATTTGTTTGTATAAAAACTTTTAAACTTTATGTAATCGAAATTGCCCATTTTGTCTTATGTGATAGTCTCTACTACTTGTTTAGTCATGAACTCTTTCCTTATCCATAGATCTGAAAGGTTAAATATTTCTTCCTTACTCTACTAATTTACTTATGATGTCATCATTTATGTCTAAATCATGTACCCGTTTTGAGATTATCCTAGTAAAGCATATGAAATGTTGGCCTATAGTTTCTGCTACACTGCTTTGCAGTTTCCCTAACAGTTTTTGTCAAGTAACGAGTCCTTAGCACAGTAGCCTAGGGTCTTGGGATGATTGAACGCAACACCACTAAGCGTGTAAGCTTGTGTGCGTTGTGCTCAGTGGACCCGAAGACCCCAGGTACGGAACAACTTTTCAGGTTTTTTAACCTGTTCCAAATAATTTTAGTAGACCTTTATTAATATCTTTTGTTTTTACCTCACCTAGCTTCCCCTTCTCCCACCTCTCCCCCTTTTTTAAAAAAGGAAAAGGAGGAAAATTTTTCAGCAAAGCCAATCGGTTATTGAAAAAAATCTGACAGTACAGCCAATGAGCCACGCCTGGAAAACCCTACCATTATGAAAGAGTAGGTGGAGGTGTCTCTTCATATTCCTTCTAATTTTGCTGACTTTATTCAAAGAGTTTCAATTATTTTGTGATTATTTTTCTTTTCTTTGTTATAGTTATTGCATCTATTTGTGTAGGTGTTTTTCTTTGTTCTACTTATTTTTTCATCAGTTTATGGGAATCTTTTTATGCTTCTCTATATTCATCATATTCATCATTCCTCACAACACAGTAATATCCCATTATATTCATGTAACAGTTTGTTTAGCCAGTCATTCACCAATTGATCTGCTTTATTTCCTGTTTTTTGCTACCACAAAAAGTGCTGCTGTAAGTATTTTGGTATACACGTCCACATACGTGTGTATGTACACATATGCATGCATGCATAAATGTAGGTATATATACACATACATATATATTATTTCTCTGGGGTATGTAACCAGTAGTAGAATCTCTGGGTCAAAGGTTATAGGCATTTTAGCCACTTAATTTTTCCTTATATTATAAAAAAAAGTTTTTATTAATGTTTTCTGTTTCTGACATCATGATAGTTATCCCAAGAATTCCTCCCCATCCCAGAGAACTATCTCATATAACAAATAATATTTTTAAAGAGGAAAAAAAACTCAGCACAACTGATGGATACATTGAGAAATCTAAAAACATGTGCAATGTATAATACCAATGGTTCTCCCCCCTCCACAAAGGGATGACTTGGGGGTGTCCTCTCATATCTCTTCATTAAGTCATGCTTAATCTACATAATTTCATTGCATTATTTATGATTTTTGAGCATGTGGTTTTTAAAAATTTTCATTGTCATTACTGTGTATATGGTTTTCTTGGCTCTGCTTCACTCAGCGTCAGTTCATATAGGTTTTTCTATGCTCTGTATTCATCATATATATATATATATATATATATATACACACATACATATACATATATATATAAAATTTCTTACAGCATAATATTATTCCATTGTATTCATGTACCAGTTTGTTTAGCCATTCCACATTTGATAAATATTTACTTTGTTTCCCATTTTTTGCTATTACAAAAAGTGCTGCTATAAGAGTATTTGGAGTATTCTTCTTATTCAAAGGATATGAACATTTTAGGCACTTTATTTACATAATTCCAAATTGCCTTCCAAAACGATTTTACCATTTTACAGCTCCACCAACAATGTATTATTGTAAGTGTCCTTCCACAAACCCTCTAACATTAATTATTGCCCTTTTTTTTTGGTCATCTTTGCCAGTTTCCAGGGTATGAGATAAAACTTCAGAAGTGTTAAGATTCTATCTCTTATTATTAGTGATTTGGAGCATCCTTTCATGAGCTTGTTAATTCTTTGCAGTTCTTCTTTTGAGAACTGTTTGTTCGTATCATTGGCCAAATATTTGTTGTGGAATGGCTATTAGTTATATACAAAATTGTCTATATATTATTGATACCAAATCCTTATTTGATACAAAGTTCTTTTTCCCATTTGAGTATTCTTTTATCATAGGTAAATTAATTTTTTCTGTGCAGAAACTTTTCAGTCTCATCTAATCAAAATCGTCTATTTTATCTTTTGTTATGACCTCTATCTCTTGCTTGATTAAAAATACATCTCCTACCCATAGCTGTAAGAGGAATATAGTCTGCTCTTCCAATTTTTCAGTAGTATGATCTTTAATATAAAAGTCACTTATCCTTTTAGAACATGCTGTGAAAATATGTTATAAGGTGTTGGTATAAGCCTAATATCTCCCAGACTTCTTTCTAATTTTTCCAATAATTTTTAATCACATAAGGAGTTTTTTTCTAGGCAATTTATGTTTAACATTTTATCAAATACTAGGTTCTTAAGTTCCATTGTTTCTGATTCTTCCTGGCCTAGCCTGTTCCACTGATCTATTTTTTTTTTTTACCAATACTAGATAGTTTTGATGACAGCTTCTTTATAATTTCAGATCTTATAGTGCTATTCTCCCTTTATCCCTATTTCTTTTCATAATTTTCCTTGATATTCTAGATCTTTTGCTTTTCCAAATGGAATCTTGTTATTGTTTGTTTTTATTAAGTTTGATAAAGTATCCCCTTGGTAATGTTACTGATACAGCTTTAAGAGTGTTAAATTAACTTTGGTAGCATTATTATTTTTATTATTTTGACACAGCCTAACCATGAGCACTAAATATTCCTCCAGCTATTTAAGTAGTTATTTCTTTTAAGAAGCATGTTGTAATTGAATCTATACAAGATTTTTGTATGTTTTGCTAGATTGAGCCCCAGATAATTTATGCATTTTATACTTATTTAGAATATGATCCCCCTTTCTATCTCGGTTTCTTGGGTTTTGTTATTATTATATAGAAACATAGTTGGTTTTTGAGGGTTTATTTTGTAGCCTTCAGTGTTACTAAAGCTATTGATTGTTTCAATTAGTATATTTTCCCATTTTGAACTAGAGACTCCAATTACTAGAGATAACTATGATGATGTAAGAAACAGAAGATATCAATAAAAATTATTTTAAATTAAAAGCCAAAAAAAAAATCTTTGCTGACTCCTTAGGATTTTCCAAGTATTCCATCATATCAAAAACAAATAGGGATAGTTTCATCAACTCTTTACCCATCTATATGCATTTACCTTCTTTCTTATCTTATTGCTGTTGCTAATATTTCCAGAAGATAATAGTGGGAAGAATCGGAAACCTTGCTTTATTCCCATATTTACTGGTAAAAGTCCAAGTGTATCCCCGTTGCATTTGGTGCCTGCTTTTGGTTTTAGAGAGATACTTTTTTAAAAATATTTTTTGAAAGTCTCTCTTTGCCAATACTTTCTAAGGTTTTTAGCAGAAAAGATAACTTTGTCAAAGGCTTTTTCTGAATTTATTGAGGTGATCATGTGGTTTGGAATGTTTTGTTCTGAGGGGAGTTTTTTGTTTGTTTCTGGCAAGGCAAAGGGGTTAAGTGGCTTTCCCAGGGTCACACAGCTAGTAAGTGTCAAGTGCCTGAGGTCGGATTTGAACTCAGGTTCTTCTGACTCTAAGACTGCTGCTCACTGTGTTACCTAGCTGCCTCTGTTTTGGTTTTTAATTTGATTAATTATATTTATTGTTTTCCTTATGTTGAATCATCTTTGCATTGCTGCTATAAATCTCACTTGGTCATAATGAATTAATTCTTATATGTAATTTTTGTCTTATCTTGCTATAGTTTGACAGGATTTTATTTGAAGTTTTTTAGTCAATATTCATTAATCATATTGGTCTATAGTTTTCCTTCTGTTTTATCTTTCCTTGGTTTAGGTATTAAGATTATAATTGTCTCGTAAGAGGATCCTGGAAGAGTGTTTTCTTTCTCAGTATTTGAGAATAATTTATGAAATAATGGCACTGATTTTTCCTTAAAAGTTTGATAGAATTCTCCTGTGAAAACATAAGGACAAAGAGGCTTTTTTCCTTTGGCAGTTACTTTACACCTAGCTCTATTTCCTTTTCTGAGATAGGGTTATTTAAGATCTCTAGTTGATTTTCTGATAGTTTGGATATTTTGTGTTTTTTAAGGTCTTCCTCTATTTCTTTTGTTTTCTCAATTTTGTTAGCATGTAAATGTACATAATATATTCTGATTATTCTTTTTATTTCTTCTGATTTTGCTATGATTTCATCTTACTCATTTGCCATTTCACTGAGTTAATTTTATGCCCTCTTTTTAATTAGATTAGCCAAAGATTTATTTATTTAGTTTTTGCTTTTTAGAGGGTAATTGGGGTTAAGTGACTTGCCCAAAGTCATACCACTAGTAAGTGTGTCAAATGTCTGAGTCCGGATTTGAACTCAGGTCCTCCTGACTCCGGGGCCAGTGCTCTATTCACTGCGCCACCTAATCATCCCCAGATTAGCTAAAGATTTATCATATTTATCAGTCTTTTCAAAGAACCAACGTTTAATTTTATCGTTTCTATTGTTTTTGTTTATAATTTATTAATTTTCTTTCTAATTTTTGATATTTCCTCTTTTGTGCTTATTTTAGTTTTGTTGATTTGTTGATTTTCTGATTTTTAAAAATGCATTAATCCTCTCTTTTTTTATTTTGTTAATGTATGTTTGTAAGGATATGTTTTTTTCTCCTGAGAACTGCTTTAGCTCCATCCCAGAGATCTGGCATATTCTTTCACTATTTTCATTTTCTTTCACATAAAAATTCATTAATTCTATGATTTGTTCTTTCACCCATTCATTATTTCATATTTCATTAAGTCTCCATTTGGATCAGTGTCTTTTGTTTGTGGTCTCTGAACCAATGACTCTTTTTGTGATCTTATGGTCTGTAAAGAACCAAACTATTGCTTCTTTTGTATGTTTGTCTGCAGTATCTCTGTGCCTTAATACATGGTCAGTTTCTGTAAAAGTCTCATGTCATGCTAAGAAATATTCAGTTCTTTTTGAATCCCATTTAGAAGATGTCATAAATCTTATGAATCTAGTTTCCCCAGAGATTTGTTCAGTTCCATATTTTCCCTCTTGTTAATCTTTCTCTTTACTTATCCAAACTGAGAGATGAATATTAAAGTCTCCTGTCAGTATTGTGTTACTGTCTTTGTCTTCTTATAGCTCAGTTAATATTTATGAATTTGAATACCAAGACATTTGGAGAGTATAAGTTTATTACTGATATTAGTTTGTATCTGTGGTTCCTTTCAATATAATATGATTTCCTTGTTTATTTCTTTCTATTTTTTGAATATTTGTTTTTATTTTGTCAGAAAACACGATTGTAATTCCTGATTTTTTTATTTCATTTGATGCATAGTAATTTTCCTCCATCCCCTTAGTTTTATTTTGTATATTTTTGTTTTTTAAATGTTTCTTTTAAGCAATAGGTTTTAGGATTTTGTTTTGTTTTCTTTCTTTCTTTTTTTTGGAGGGGGGGAAGGCAGGGCAATTGGGATTAAGTGACTTGCTTAAGGTCACTTGGCTGGTAAGTGTTAAATGTCTGAGGCCAGATTTGAACTCAAGTCCTCCTGTCTCCAGGGCTGGTGCTCTATTCACCACCACCTAGCTGCCCCCAGACAAAGAATTACAGAGTCTGAATGCAGATTGAAGCAAACTATTTGCTCTCTTTTTTGTTTTCTTTTGTTTTGTTTCTTCTCTCTTGTGGTTTATTCCATTGATTATAATTTTTCTTTACAATTTGATTATTGTGAAAATATGTTTAATTTGAAAGTATATGTAGAACCTATTTTGAATTGCATGCCATCTTGGGGGGGAGGACGGAAGAGAGTGATGGGAAGAAAATTTGGAACTCAGAAACTTATGGAACAGAATGTTGTAAACTAAAAATAAATAATTTTTTTAAAAAAAGAATAATTTTTTGGACATAATTCCAGATTGTTCTCCAAAATGGTTTGATAAGCTCACAATTTTTCCACATCCCCTCCAACATTTCTCACTTTCTCTTTCCATCATTTTAGCCAACCTAATTAGGTGTAAAAAAATATCTCAAGGTTGTTTTAATTTGCATTTCTCTAATCAATAATTAGAGTATTTTTTCATATGACTATAAATTGTTTTAATTTCTTCATTAAAAAACTGCCTGTTCATATCCTTTGACCATTTATCAGTTGGGGAATGACTCATATTCTTATAGATTTGACAAAGTTTTATATATATATATATATATATATATATATATTTGAGATATGAGGCCTTTATCTGAGGAAATGTCAATCAATTTTTTCCCCAGTTTTCTGCTTTCCTTCTGGTCTTGCTAAATTTGTTTTATTTATACAAGTTTTTTTTTGTTTGATTTGTACAAAACTTTTTAATGTAATCAAAATTATCCATTTTACATCTCACAATGCTCTCTATCTCTGTTCATAAATTATTCACCTATCCATAAGTCTGATAGGTAATATGTTCTTCAAATATTCTCGTAATGTCTAGGTCATGTATCCATTTTGACCTTATTTTGGCAAATGGTATAAAATATTGATCTATGCTCAATCTCTGCCAGACTGCTTTCCAGCTTTCCCAACAATTTTTACCAAATAATGAATTCTTGTCCTGAAAACTTAAGTCTTTACATTTGTCAAGCCTTGTTACTATATTTGCTTCTGTATGTCTACTCTGTTCCACTGTTCTACCTTTCTGTTATAAAAACTAGTACCAGCTAGTTTTTATAATTACTGCCTTATAATATAGTTTAAGATTTGGTACTGCTAAACCTTCTTTCTTTATGTTTTTTTCATTAGTTCCTTTGATATTCTCAACCTTTTGTTCTTCCAAATGAATTGTTACTATTTTTTCTAGTTCTGTAAAATAATTTTTTGGTAATTTAATTGGGATGGCATTGAGCATATAGATTAATTTTGGTAAAATTGTCATTTTTATTATGCCTGACTATGCGTGAACAAATGATATTTGTCCATTTATTTAAATCTGATTTTATTTATATACAAAGTTTTTTATGGTTTTGCTTATATAGTCCCTCAGTTTGTTTTAGCAGGTATACTCCCAGGTATTTTATACCATCTAGAAAGTTATTTGAAAGGTGGTATCCCTAGCTATCTCTTCCTGCCAGTTCTGTTGGTGATATATAGGAATGCTGATGATTTATGTGAGTTTACTTTATATCCTGCTACTTTGCTGACACTGTTAATTATTTCAATTAATTTTTAGTTGAATCTTTAGGATTTTCATCATATCATCTGCAAAAAAAAAAAGAGATAGTTTTATTGCCTCATTCCCTATTCCAATTCCTTCTATTTCTTTTTCTTCTTTTATTGCTATTGCTAGGATTTCCAATACAATAATGAATAATATTGGTGATAGTGGACATCCTTGTTTCACACCAAATCTTACTGGGAAGACTGCTAGCTTATTCCCATTAGAAGTAATGCTTGCTGATGGTTTTAAGTAAATGCTTCTTATCAAATTAAGGAAAAGTCCATTTATACCTAAACTTTCAAGTATTTTTAATAGAAATGAGTGTTATATTTTTGTGAGGGTTAGGAAATATGTGCAGGCTGCAGGCGGTTGTGTTGAGGCACAGGGAAGTGTGGAGGCCCTGGAACAAGCTGGGTCACATGGAATTCAGAGCATTGCTCAAGGTTCTCCCATGTGTAGGTTACCAGGTGTTCCAGATTAGTGTCTCCACACCCTGGGGCCTTCATGCCCTTGTGATTGCACCTCCCCTCTCACAATTCTATTCAGCTGGGCTCTGTTCTTTTTTCAAGTGGGGAATGTGCATCAGGGAGATATATAAGGCTCAAGCCTTGGGGGTAGTTTTGAAGTCTGCCTTAAGATCTGGCTGTAAGGCTTCCCCATGGAGAAGACCCAATAAACTTTCTCTGCTTGCACCTCTGAGCCCTGACTCTTCTGTTCTTGAAAATGTGCTAGCACCTTCTCAAGTAAGGTAAGTAACCGGCTGCCCCTGCAGGCCAGTTAGGGTACCCTGACAGAGAACCCTGACATATTTTATCAATTTTTTTCTGCATCTATTGATATGATCATATGACTTTTGTTACTTTTATTATTGATATAATCAATTATGTTAATAGTTTTCCTTATGTTAAACCATCCCTACATTCCTAGAGTGAATCCTGTTTGATCATAATGCATAATATTTGTAATATATTGTTGTAATCTTTTAGCTAGTATTTTATTTAGGATTTTTGCATCCATATTTATTAATTAAATTGGTCTATAGTTTTTTTCCTCTGTTTTTACCCTTCCTGGTTTAGTTATTAGTATCACATTTTTTTCATAAAAGGAATTTGGTAGGACCCCTTCTTTGCCTATTATTCCAAATAATTTAT
>JAQQSU010012522.1:0-11895 GCA_028627135.1 Pseudochirops cupreus | reverse complement strand
GAAAACACTAGAGCTAAATAGAAATTTAACTTTCAAATACAAGACTCAAGAGAAGCATAAAATGTCAACAGGAAAGAGAAATAAGGGGCTTATTAAAGTTTAACTGTTACATTACTATATGGGAAGATGATATTTGTAACTCATAAGACCTTTCTCATTATTAGGGCAGTTAGAAGGAATATAAATAGAGGATGCAGGTGTGAGTTGAAAATGAAAGGATGATATCTAAAAAATAAAATAAAGGGGCAAGGGAGGAATATACTGGGGAAAAGGAAAAGAGTGATAAAATATAGTAAATCATTTTATGTAACAGAGGCAAAAAAAACAACTTGTACAGTAGAAGGGAAGATGAGGAATGTGGAGAGAGTGAGGAAACGTTGCTCTCATTAGAAATGGCTCAAAGAGGGAGAGGATATTATACGCACCCAATTGGTTATAGAAATCTATCTTACCCTACATGAAAGTAGAAGGGAAAGGTGAAGGGGTGGGGAAACTCATAGAAAGGAGAGCAGATTGGAGGAGTGGGTGGTCAAAAGCAAAACACTTTTCAGGAGTGACAGGGTAAAAAGATTAGAGAGAATAGAATAAATTAGAGTGGATTGGGTGGAGAGAAATACAGTTAGCAATAGTAACTATGAAAACTATTTTTCTTGAGGTGGTTTTTCTTGGTCTACATTTTCTTTCTCAACATGACAATTTTGGAAATGTTTGGCATGACTGCATATGTTAACCTATATGAAATTACTTGCTTTCTCTAAGGGAGGTGGGGTTGGAGGGAGGAAGAGAGAGGATTTGGAACTCAAAGTTTTAAAAACAATGTTAAAACAAATCTTAAAACAATGTAAAAACAGTTACAGGTAAACACATAACTAGTGAAAAATAAAATACTGAATAAAAGAAATCCTCTGAGTTCAACTAGTTCAGTAATGTCATCCCACAAAAAACAAACATACAAACAAAAAAACCATACTTAACAAATTGCAGTGACTACCTAATATGTCCAAGATCAAAAGCCCTTCTTAGTCACAAATTAATATTGGCCTACTTGCTGTAACTCACACCAGAGACATCATCTTCCAATTGTGGGCATTTTCACTTGTTGGTGTCCATGCACTCTGTCCTCATATCTTCTTCCTGGCTCCCTTGGTTTCCTTCAAGTTCCTAAAATTCAACCTTTTACAGGAATTCTTTCCAGACCTTCCCACCCCCTTAATTCTACTGCCCACCCTTTGTGCATTATTTCCAATTTTTCCTGTATATAATTTATCTGTATGTAATTATTTTCATTAGATCTCCCCCTTAGACTGTAAGCTTACCTGATAACAGAGACTGTCTTTGTATTCTTTGTATTCCTACTGGAATTGTTTTTTAGAAAAGGAAAAACAAAATCCGTACAACAAATATACAGAGGAAAGCTGAACAAAATCTCACATTGGTCATTCCAAACACACACACACATATATACATATATACACACATACACACACACACAGACACAAACACACACAGACACACACACATATGTATATATATATACACACACATATATATACATATATACACACATACACATGTGTGTATATATGCACATATATACATATATACACATACACACATATGTATATATACACATATATACATATACACACAGACACACATATGTATATATACACATATATACATACACACACACACACACACACACACACACATATATACATACACACACAGACATATATACAATGAGTCCATAATCTCTCTGTCAGAAGGCAGGTAATATTCCTTTTTACTGGTACTCTAGAATTATGGTTAGCATTGAAATGATCTGAAATCTGAAGTATTTCACAGTTGTTCTTTTTTTTAAAAAAGCAACATTATTGTCATTATATAAATTGTTCCATTTCTACTCGATTGATTCTCTGTCAGTTCATACAAGTCTCTCCAGGTTTCTCTGAAATTGTTCCTTTCATAATTTCTTTATGCCATTTCATTACATATACCATACAATAATAGGGTGGTCTCATGTAATGGGGTTTTGATTTCCATGCCCCACCATGATTCAATGTCTCACCTAGGACTATGAGTTTCCCTGTAGCTCTCTGGGTTTTGCTCACTCCTCCACTCTGCTCTCATACTATCAGGTTTAAATTCCCTAGGATAGAACATCAACACATAGTTACATTCAAACTCTCCCAGGTTCCTAGGGGATAATCTACTTAAGTGGAAATATACTTGTCCCTTTCACTCCTTCAGCTCAAGGTCCTGAGACCTTGTCTAACGTGTTTTCCATCCACACAACCAACTTCTCACAAGGTAATGTATCCACACAATGAAAGTTATGTAAAACAAGTCGTTTGCAATTATTACACCTTTAGATCTTAAATATAATAGCCTACTTTATAATAAATTAAATCAATAATACTATTATATGCTAATTCATTAAATAGATTTATTAATAAAAATATGTTATAATATATATGCTAATCCAGGTCATACTTCCCCAATGTTCTCAGTAGCTATGGTGAAGAAGTGAATACTGGGAAGAAACTTAATAGGATCCTGGCACTAAAATATAAGAAAGGAACACATGAGCTTAGGGGATCTCATAACTCTGTTTCAGGCTTCTGTTTTATTGGTCTATTCACGAACAACTGAACTACACAAAATTTCTTCTCTGATCACTGCTTGCTTTTGAGCCTCATTCTTCAAAAGGGGAAATCTTCTCTTCTCTACTATAACATAGTCTTTAAGGCTTTTTCAATTAACCATCCACCTTTAAAAAAAAGATATTTTAAAAATACTACCTCTAAAAGTAGTTCTCTTTAAGACAATCAACTGTCACACTCATCAAACTGGCTATAACTGGGCTACACTGCCCAGCCCAGTCAGCTATTCGTTCACTTGGATGCTGTACTATACAATCACAATGAAGCTTAGGGAAACAGATGGAGAACTGTGGGCTTAATGAAAGTACAATTAAATGAACTCATAAATTGTGGTTAAATGGACCCAAAATAACAGTTATTAATGGTTGTTCATCAGCTTGGAAAGCGGTCTCTAATGGAATGCCTGAGGAGGAATGTGTTCTTGGCCTTGTTTTGTTTCATCATCATCATCATCACCACCACCATCATCATCATCATCATTTCAATTCCTTGGATAATAACACAGTTTTGTTTGTTCCGATTTACTTAACTCAGAACCAAAGTGGATTAACTGAAGTCAACCTTGAAGGATGTCTCTAGAAGTCAGCCTCAATCTTTTTTTAACATTTATGAAAGCCTTGGAAGAAGGTAGATGTTGTTCTTTTTATATATGTAAATGTCAGGAAAGTAGAACATATTAATAACCAGATGACAAAAATTATGTCCCAAAATATCTCAACAAGTTAAAATGGCAGGCTGCTATCATTAAGATAAAAATAAATGAGGAGAAATGAAAACTCAAATATGGGTTTAAAATATCAATTATATAAGGACAGACCAGGGACGGCCTAGATAGAAAACAGTTTCAGTGTAGTACAAAATTAATATAATTCAGTAGTGTAATATGGCCCTTAAAAATGCTTATGATTATAGGATTTATATCATATATCATATCTAGACTAAGATAGAAAAAGAGATGCTATTCATGTTTTGCTCAGTCACAGTCAGATCACATCTGGAGCATTGTATTCACGTCTGGACATACATTTTAGAAAATATATTGATAGATTGGAAGATGCATACCCCAGAGGAGAATTGTGGAGAACTGAAAGAAGAGGCAATGTTTTGCCTTGAGTGGCATCTAAATTGGAATTCAAATCCAGTTCTTTCTTACTATAATCCCAATGCACTCCCCACACAAGGATGCCTTTGTAATAGGTGGAAGTTACCTTCAGGCATTTGAGGCTCAGTGTAAGGAAGTATTTCAAATAATTAATGCAGCCAAAAAGAATGAGATGTCTTGAAAGGTATTAAGTTCACTATCACTGAAGATCTTACAGCAGAAGGAGGATAACTTTTTTCAGAAATGTTACAAATGGGATTCATAGTTTGGGCAGGTATAGAGTCAGTCAATAAGTCAGCAAAAATTTAAGTGCCTGCTCTATTCCAGTCAGTGGGATAAATTCTGAGATACAACAATCCTAGAAAGTACGTGCTATAATTATCTGCCTTTTTTTTTATTACTATATTGCAAGACTTCAGGTAAATATTTTCTTACCAGTCATAGTTAGGTATACTCCATTCCTGTGTAGAGGGCTTATGGTCTTATATTTTCAGATATAATCACCAAATATAAATCCTGTTCTCCAATGCCATCTTCTTAGTCAGTTTTTCATTTTCTGAATCTATAATTTTCTTCAGTCTTTGACAGCCAGCAGACATGAAAATACCACCTAAGGTTACAGGATCGTAGATCTAGAACTTGAAGGAATCTCAGATGTCTTCTCATCATATAGATGAGGAAATTGGGATTCTTGAAATATAATACGATTTATCCAAAGACACAAATTAAATAAATATCAGGAGTGATTAGGAACCAGGTCTTCTTACTCCCTCAAATAGTGCAGATTGAAATACCTCCAAATCTTCTCACCCCCGCATTTCTTATTAATGCTCTGCCATATATCCACCACAAGCTGGGTACCCTTCATTCCAGGAGCTTCCTTCTAAGATTCTTATTCTTATTCTATCCAATGCTGGTTGGATACCAACGGAGCACACAGGCTATACAACAGTTATCCCAGCACTCACTATATGGACTGCACACTTTCCTTTTCATTTATAGCTCGATTTTCATGGTGCTTCTTTTATAAAACTCATTGTTTACATGTTGCCATCTACTCAAGCCCACCATGTGCTCCTCAGTGGTCCTATCCATGACCCTCAACTTTAATTCTTTGACACCTGTTTTGTTGCATGACACACAGTCTCACTTTAAAAATGTTAATGATAAAATGATGTATTTTTCATTTTTGTACCTATCCACCATAGGGGTTTGTTTTTCTTCTTTTTGTGTATTTGTTATAGAGGTTTTGCTTTGCTTGTTCTCTCACCCATAGGGAGGGGAGAGAAAGAAAAATAAATACTTAACATTTGAAAAAAAATAATAAAAAATTGTACATACTTAACGATCTAAAAATGTAGTCAATTGATGTGTGTGTATATCTGTAGTGGTGGCTTTCAGTTCTTTACATTTCCAATTCCTCCTGACTTTCCTCTTTAATAATGTAATAATAATAATCATGAAACTCCAAAAAATTAAAATGAAACAATGTGTTTTTGATTCAGAGAGATGTTTGAGATCAAGAAAGGTCCTGTATAATTTCCCATAGGCAATCTAGGCCCTACTTTCTTCTCTTTAATTTCAACCCCAGTTAATTGTCCATTTGCTATGTCTGTCCAAGATAGATATACTGATGAACTGTGGATCAGCCATCTGATTGCATATCATAATCAGAAAAATAGTTATTCTTCCTTAATTTGAATTTTTCTGCATGAATAATTAGGCTAACGTCTCTTGAGTGAAATTTGGATATCATTTAGGAAGTGTAATGTTCCAGATCCTGTTACAGTTATCAAGAAAGAGAAGCATCTGGAGAACTTCACCATCTACAGAAGGAAATCCCTCCTTCCTTTTGCACTCTGGAAATATGATGGACAAATTCCATTATATCGTAGAAGGTCTTTGGTAAGCTGACACCACCATGACTTATTCCTCACTTTATAATAATCAAAGGGCTGTTGAACAAATTAATTTCTACAGTTATATCTTCTAAGGAATCTTGAATGATTATTGACATATGCAAGACATATGTCTTTCTTTTTGGAAGAGAGTCTTTAAGATAACACCTTATTCTATCAAACAGAATACTTTCTTTGTAGTCAACAAAACAGCAGCCAAGTAAAACTTTGTGTTTTCTTTACCTTTCCAGAAATGCATGACTGTAAAAAGCAGACTGCTAGGCGTTGGCAAAATCCTGTTTCCTCCTCGGTCCTTTGATGCCTGAGTAGATTGCCTTTATAAAAATGTTGCAGAGGTTGGTCAGTAGTTGTTTAGATTTGCTATATGCTTCCTTCTTTCAGATATATTGAGAATCCATCAAAATCATGTTGCTTCCAACATAGCTCTCCTCTATCTAAGCTTAATCTCTTCCAGCTTTGCTCCCCATCTTTGTTTTCTCTAGGGCAATTTGTACTTCTTCATGAAAGGATATGACATGGAAGAGATCTTACATTTGTTCTATTTGGCCCTAGAAGCAAAACTAGGAGCAATAAATTACAACAATAATCTTGCATCTACAATAAGAAAAAGAGAATGAATGTGATCTCAATGGCACAGCACCACCCAACTTTTCCCTCCTTTCGCTTCATGTAGTAGGCTGTTCTTATATACATATTATATGTGTGTGTATATATATATATATATATATATATATATATATATATATATATATATAATCTTATGTGATAACAATTCATCTATGCAACGTATCTGTTTACTAGAATGTAATTTCAAAGGGCGTCTAAGTGAATAGAGCCCTGGCCCTGGAGCCAGAAGGACCTGAGTTCAAATCCAGATTAATTAAGATGCATAAAATGTTATTATCCTCCATGAAAGGCAGACATTTTACCTCATAAGTTTTTTCTTGACTTAAAATTCCATTTTAAACAGCTCAGACAGAATCATGTGTCCTTGATAACTCTATGGTCCTTTATGATTTTATTGTTTATTGGTTGAAAGTGGTAAAGGTAGAAATCAACTTTAATTATGCAGTTGCCTCATGTCATTGACTTTGTGGAAACCAGAATTCAGGGTTAAGGGGTCAAAGCGTATGCAAGATAAGGACAAGTAGATTTATTACTACACCAAAATCATGATTTCAAAAATTCCACCTATCCTCCCATTCAGGTTTTGGAAAGGAAAAGAGACTACTTCAACATCCTGAGAGCTATGTTGTTTTCATCCATGCATGTACTTCTTCCAATGATGCAGCTTTTTCTAGAATACTATAGATGGTTTCAAGATGTGGTGTTTTAGTGAATTACACATTTAATATCATTTCATGGAGATGGGAGACAAGAAAACAAACTCTAACAGGGTGTTCGGGTAATTAGTAAAGGCATAGTAGGCAAGCGATAGCCCTTCTTACTTTGCTCTCATCAGATAACATCTGCCATTTTAGATTCACTTGTGAGTGCTGTATTTTAAGAACAATGTTGAAGTAGAAAATGGCAAAAAGAGGGTGGCCGGAAAGTTGAAGGAACTGGAAAGAATACTGAATGAAAAGCAATTGAAATGGTTTGTAAGTGGAAAAGATTTTAGATAACATCCAGTCAAATCTCTGCCCTCCCCCTCTCATTTTTATACGAGCCAACTGAGTCTCAGAGGTATAATATGCCTTGTCCAAGAGTACACAGTAAGAGACTTGCCACAATAAAAAATAAAGGAAATGGAAAAAGGTACCTTTTACAACTATTGGGAGAAGCCTTAACCAAACGAGGGATAACAATGATAAGAAATAAAAATATGCAACTTTGTAGAAACAAAAACCAATGCTGTTGATTTTGTTTGTTTTTTATGGAAAAAAGCACTCAACAGTTTGCTATGAGCAAAGCACCTAGAGTAAAAGATTGATTCAATAAAAGTGCGTTTAAAAAGAGTGCTGATATAAACACATAGAGGCTCACATTGGCCTTTGCAATGGGGGAGGTATGCTATGAATTGTCTTGTAGCTCACAACTGGAACCATTGCTTTAAATTCTCAGCTTTCCCTAAACCCAACACCAAGGAACCAATACGGGAGGGTTTATTTATCTAATTTGGAAATTAATGGGTTTCACATAAGGAAACACAAATTACAATAATATGGGGTAATATAGATATTCACAGCTATGTGTGATTAACAGAAAAAAGGTGGGCGCAGGGTTCCTGAGTGAGTTCTGAGAAACTACCATTTGATTGAGTCAATACGGGGTCATTGTTTCTATTTGCTCCTGCCCTGTACTTCATAATCTTAGAGAGCTGTCCGAGGCACTAAGATTTTACGTGACTTGCCCACGGTCACACAGCCCATATGTGTCAAAGGCAGGATTGAATTTAGTTCTTCCTGACTCAAAAACTTCATCCGCTATGCCATGTTTCCTCATTTTTAATGTGTTTTAAGTTGAAACCTTTTATTTTTACATTATATTCATTTCCAAATATTTCCTTCCCTGGATCCACTAACCAATAAGCTTTGCCGCATGACAAAGATTAAAAAAAAAAACCAGCTTAGCAAAACCAAACCCCACATCTCTTTGTCTGACCATATATGAAGCCCTCCATATATAGTCTTCTTTTTCCACAATGAAAAGAAGAAAGAGCTGCCTTCTTTTTTTTGATATCACTGCCATAATATTTCTCAGTAATCAGCTGTAAATATAATATTTACATCCAGAAGCAACTAAGCATCAATAAAAGGACTGCAAAAAAAGTCTCTGGATTTGGAATCAGAGGACATGGGTTGGAATCCTGGGTCTGCCACTAACTAACTTGCAGAATCACGAACAAGTCACAACCTTTCTGGTCCCCAGCTAACTCATCTGGGAAATTAAGTCACTAAGCTAGATGGTCTCTAAGGCCCTTTGCAGCTCTATAAATCTATGATTAAACTAACTTCTCAATTAACAATGATAGATCACCATGAGTGAATTGAGCACGTAGCATTTCCTGTCCATTGTTGATAGCCAAAAATTGTGCATCGGCTGCATAACAGATTATTCATTGTCTTTGAAGAGGCAGTTATTATTCAGCAAACGGCAAATAACACAAATGAGGTAATCAAAAATGAAAGCCATTTCCCAAGTTTACACAGAAAGAAAACCATTATAAAAGAACTCAGAACACTCTAAGCCACCTAACAAGGTTATAATAGAAACACCTTATCCATGTCTGATCCACTAACATGAATTTATTTGATAACAAGTAACTTATTCTTAAGGAGAGAGCCCCAAATTCAATTTATATCTCATAGTCCAAGTAAATAAGAAAAGGCTGACAGATCTCCTTCTGTAAATCCCAACAATTTCATGTTCCCTTTGGACATATTGGGGGGAAAGCAGAGAAGAAAATTAGTTTTTGCCCTTCTAATATGCTACATAAGCTGAAAGTTTGTTTTCTGCAGGATTCTCAGAGAGCGCTGTTTTCAAAGAGACAGGTATGACATAGAATAATTAATGCCTATTTAAAAAAAAGGTCAAAGGGTAGAAATGGAAAAAATAATGAATGTAAGTTAATAAAATATAAACTAAAAATTGGCACCTAGGCACCAGAAACATATGATACTTGCTTTAATCATATTTTAGTTTAAACAGGGAAAGAAGAGCCTTATGTGGATGTGTCTGGATTATTTATCTACAAGGGACAACTGATGTTCTTCATTCTTGAATTCCTTGTAATATCTATTTACCAGTTGAGTGTGCTTATGGGAGCTAGGAGGGAGAAAGCTTTTGTGCCTGCATATTTGGAGACTTAACTTGTTAAACTATATTAGGTACCTATAGGACAAGCTGAAGATATCTGTCACTATCAGTTACTGAAGCTGAGTTGGGACTCGGGGTTTGAGGGTTTTGCCCTTGCCCTTTGTTCATTCTCTAAAAGACCTCACAACGTAAGTGAAATAGCAGGTGTGAAACTGGACCCCTGGGAGTTCAAGTCTCATATCGGAATGAAAGAGACACTTAGGTTATTTAATAGTTAAAAGGAGATTAATTTATCCATATGTCCCCACATCTACATTTATCAAAATCTTTCTTCAAGGAAAAACTCATGTTCTATCCACATCATGATGCCTTCCATGATTGCCCAAGGAAGAAGTGGGATAGTTACTACCCCAAATTTATATAATTCTCTATTACCACTCCTGTGCACTTAATCACAATTCATTTTATGTTATAATTATTTGTTTCTCACACCCACTCCTAGACTGATTCAATGAGATGTGTCCATAAGATGGTCTTCATTGTAAAGAGGATCAAATCAATGCTAGGAATCAGTTATAGGAATTGGGGGTGTTTAGCCTGGAGAAGAGAAGGTGGACCACCACCTCCTCTCATGTGGAAGAGGGATTGGATTTATCTTCTTTAGCACTGCCAGAGCAAAAGTAGACATAACTTTGAGGAATTTACAGATAAATGTAAGGGAAATATTCATTACTAGTAGAAATTTAAATGGAGGTGCCTCAAGAGGAGGTGATTTCCCCAGTCCTGGAAATACTCAAATGGAGGCAGGATGTCCACTTGCCAGGAATGTCCTATACACCCTTCCTGCTCAGGTAGGGGTTAGATTAGATGATGTCTGAAATTCCAAATCTTGAATTCTATATGCCCTTGAGGAGCGGGACTGTATTGTTTTACATCGTTGTAATCCCAGTGCCTCGCACAGTGCCAAGCATATCATAGATGACTAATACATGTCTGTTTAATTGAATTAGACAAGCTATGGGCCTCAAATAACTGCATTATTCCATTTTTGCCTTCATTTCTTTCTCTTTATTAATGGATGATACTTTTTGTTAATCAAGGCCTCAGGAAGATCATTCTTTAAAATGGTTTAACAAAGTCGTTTTTAGTATTTTGATATGTTTGGAGTCTTAAAAGGATAAAACAATCATCTCACTGGAGGAAGTTGGTATCTAATGGACCTCAAGGTCATCCTTTGCTGGTATTCAATATTCACCTTTTATGTCCTTTATATTTTTTCTCAAACAGGACCACAATGCCAAAGAATTTAGAAGATCTTCTTTTGTTCATTGAAACAAGGGCTCTTTGGAATCTCTTTCTACCCCATCGTTTGTTTTATTCAATTGCTAGAAGTGAACGTACTTAATAGGTTTGTCTGAATAAAATATGATTGTGTGTATATGTGTAAGGGGTGTCTTTGGAAACAACTCCTCAAGCACTCCACCTTTTGACAGTATTTACTTATGAGTGAAGACAAATTAATGATCTTGGATACATAGTTAACCTCTGGAAGTGGTTTCATGTTGAATGGAAGGCCTCCCTCTTCTATTGGGAACTGATTTTGAATATCATATGCTTCCTCTTAATTTATGATACCAAATGAAAGGAAGAGAACAAAGAAAGGAAAAAAAGAATAGAATAGAGATATGACATGAAATACAGAGATGAGCGAGAGGGAATGGGTTGGTCTAAGAAGAACACAGATTGCATAAAATATGTAGATTTTATGCCAAAGAAAAGAAATAATGACCCTGTCCAATGATGGACAATATTGTGTCATGAAAAAGAGAGGAGAGGACAGCTCGCATGTGAACTAAAGGAAATCTGCTAACCCTCGAATAATTGAAGATTAAATAATAAAAAGAATAAGGGAAGATATGTGTGCAAATGCAGAAAAGGCAGAAGAAAGGACACCACTTTCAGGCCAGCAAATGTTATTGTATTTCCCTGGCAATCATCCCAGAAGCCTTCTAGAGGAAGAATTCCACAGAGCTCTTGCTTTGGAGACAGAAACCTTCTTGCCACCTCTATTTCTTTCCAATCTATAATGTATTTCATAGGGAAGGCTTCCTTTTCATTACATGCTACCTCTGGAGACAATGTTTTCTAACTGTTTAATGTCTGTATAGAAGAGAAAACAGAGAACCATGGGATAATGAGTTGAAAGGAGGCACAAGAAGGGTCTTCTTTTATGCTCAGGAGAGTCACTTGAAATGACTGGATGTTCATGAATTGCTGAAGGAAGTGGTGACAGATTGCACAGATCCCCATCACAAGGTGTCTAAGGAAGTCAAATTGAGAAAAAGGGGCTTAGATTGAGAAAGGCCTCTGCATAGTGGTGAGAAAGAGGGGATGGGGAGGGTGAGTGGAGAGAGGACAGAGGAAAGATCAGTTGAGATAGTAAGAGCAA
>JAQQSU010012521.1:0-11896 GCA_028627135.1 Pseudochirops cupreus | reverse complement strand
AGGGAAAGAGTCAACCTTACTCTCATTGAACTTGGCTTAGGGAAGAAATGACATAAACTCTAAACTGGGTATCTTGCCACACAGGAGAGTAGGGGGGATGGAGATGAGAGGTGGGATGATGGAGGGGAAGGCAGGGTGGGGGGGGAGGGTTGATGAAGGTACACATGTCTGTAGGGGGACAGGGACAGGGTAGAGAACAGAACAAGGGAGGTTGGGATAGGAAAGAGGGACATATAATCAGTCTCTCATAATATGCCCATTGTGGAGAGGTTCTGCGTAATTACACATGTACAGCCTGTATTTAATTGCTTGTCCTTCCAGTGGAGGTGGGTGACGAGGGAGGAAGAGCAAGAATTTAGAATTTAAAGTTCTATAATCAAATGTTAAAAATATATATGTGTATATATATATATATATACACACATATATATATATATACAATTATTATTATTAATATTATTAACTACATCCAACTGGGACTTAAGATCCATAGGCACTGTGGTAGGGAGATCCATCCTGCCCTAACGGAAAGTCAGAGGGGTGATGGGGGAGGACATAGGAGAGAATAGATTGGGGGAGGGGTTATACAATGGGACGGCTGTTTTGGGATGGTGGGTAGGGGAAAGATGGGGAGAAAATTTGTAACTCAAAATCTCATGGAAATGAATGATGTAAACTAAAATAAATGAAAGTTAAAAAAAAGAGAAAGGGTCAAAATAGAGAATAGAACAAGTGGGGGGGGGGGGCAGGATAGGATAGAGGGAAATATAGTTAGTCCTTCACATTATGTCCATTGTGGAGATGTTTTGTGTAACTACACATATACAGCCTATATTGAATTGCTTGTCTTTCCAGTGGGGGTGGGTGACAAAGGAAGAAGAGAAAGAATCTAGAATTTAAAGTTTTAAAATCAAATGTTTCAAAATATATATATATATATATATATATATATATGCATGTATATAATTATTATTATTTACATGCAACTGGGAAATAAGACATACAGGCACTAGGGTAGGGAGATCCATCTTGCCCTGCCAGAAAGTCAGAGGGGTGATGGAGGAGGATATAGGAGAGAGCAGATTGGGGGAGGGGGTATACAGTGGGATCACTGTTTTGGGGTGGTGGGTAGAGGAAAGATGGGGAAGCAATTTGTAACTCAAAATCTTGTGGAAATGAATGATGTAAACTAAAAATAAACAAAAGTTAATTAAAAAAATAATAAAGGATTTATGAAGAAAGATGCTATCTATATCCAGAGAAAGAATTCTTAAATAGTAGTATGTATAGAATAATTTTACACACCCACACACACCCACACACCTATATTTGCCTGTAATGGTAGCCATCTAGAAGGGAAGGGGAGAAAAAAGGGGGGGAAAAATATACACACACACACACACACGCATATATGTAATTTTATTACATATTTGAAAGGAATAGCAGGTTGTACATAATAGATTTGTAGTATGGAGATGATTATTTTATGATATGAGGAGGGGCTTAGCCAGTACAAAGTTATGCAGATGAGAGATGAATTATCATGAGGAAGAGTAAGGCCAATTTGACTGGACCATTGAGTTCACAAAGGAGAGCCATGCATAATAATAGTAGAAAGATAGACTGAAGGCAAGTTGTGTGGTCATTCAGTAGAGCACTATGTCCAGATGATATCCCTAATTTGGAAGGTAGAGGGGGAAGAACTTTCAAAGTAGAACAAGTGAGATGATTAGAAGATACACAAACAAGCCCCATGGGAAAACACAAACTGGGTTATAGGCTGCCAATATCACCACTGTGGACAAAGCTTATGTTCCATCTTCATGTAGCCCACTTGGCTTCACTTTGATCCAGGACAACAGGCATTTCCAGCTCTGTTCAGCTGTTTCACAAATATTTGCTACTGTCACTATGGGGACCAGATGAAATTGAATCAAATCCATGATCGTTAATAGAAATATAAACACAATTCGATCCATACTACGCAGAGGGATGATCTTTGTATACGAGAGCTAGGAGGAAGAGGAGAAGGATAATCAAAAAGGTTAAAAGAAAATAGGATTACTTAGGCTGGAGAAGAGAAGGCTAAGGGGAAACAATGAAGTTGCAATAGCCTTTCAAGCTTCTCCCTTTGTTATCCCATCCTCCATATAGTTCACAAAGTGATATTCCTAAGGCACAGGTCTGACCATACCACTGTGCTGCTCAATGACCCCTTTGGGGTCAAGGAAAGCACCTATCTCCTCCCCAGAGCCCAGAAAAGAGGAGTAGAGAATGAGGGAATGATGGGGAAGGTTTTTGAAGTACAGAGTTAGAGAGAAAGGGGAGATAATAGTGGGTGAACTATTTTCTCAATAAAGTCAGGAGCTCTCTGCTGAGAGGGAAGGGATAGGAGATTCTTTAAGAGGTTTGAGAAGAGAGGAGGTTTGACACTGAGAAGAGAAAAGGTTTGACACAATGAGGAATAAAAGAATTACTACATATCAGTAAGACTGAGTTGATATTACATACCATAAATTTATAATGCACGTGGTTGGGACAGTTTTGTGACTTTCTCAAGAGCTTTCATTAGTACATGAGTAGGAATGAAGAAAATGGATGCTAAATGCAACCTAGGTTTGAGGTTTATCAAGGCATGGGTAATGATGATAGGACAAGGGAGTGAGGAGTTCAAGGGTTGTTAATTAGTTGAATTGATCAACCATAGGGCCCAGATTAAAGAGAGGCAGATGAGAAGAACAAAGGTAATACACCAAGGGAACATGGAGGGATGGAGGGATTACAGGTCACAGTGAAGACAAATAATAGGGTTAGGTGGGCTGAGGCAGAAGGAGACACTGAAAATAAAAAGCTGCGATCAGAAATAGGAACTTCAGAATTCTGGATCATAGAGGTGGGATAATTACGGATGATCACCAATATTACTATCCCTTTGCATATCAGAAATGGAGGGAAGATGGAGTCCATGGGAATTGAGGAAGCTGATGAACTGGGATGTCAGGGTCATCAAGGGGAACAACAACATGTACACTGAAGTCCCCAGATGCCAGGGGTGGCATTAGGATAGAAAGACTGTGAGCCAGATACTAGACTCCTTGAGAAAGGAGGAAGAGTAGCCTAGGGGTTGGTAGATGACTTTAAAAAGGAGCTATGTTTGGTGATGACAGTGATGGTGACAGTGGAGAACCTGAAAGAGGAAATGAGGAGGACATATCCCAGTGCTTCAGGTGGCATGAAAGACAGATCAGCGTGATATTGGTGAATATGGTCAGTTATATGAGGCATGTGCCATAGCCAAGACTCAGTGGGGTATCCAGAAGGCTAGTGGCAACCCTTGTCAACACTCCTCTGTCCCTAGCTGGTGGCAACATCTGATTTTTGTCACAGGGCTACCCTCCCCCCAATCCACTGATATAATGCCATCTTGGTGATAGTGGGAGACTCCCTAAGAAAGACTTGCATAATAATAAATGCATTTATATTGTGCCTTCTATTTACCAGAAACTGTGCTAAGAACTTTATAAATATTATCTCATTTGTTCCTCACAACCACCCTGAAAGACAGGTGTTATTATTATTCCCATTTCATAGTTGAGGAAACTGAGGTTAACTGAATTACTTAAGATCACACAATCAGTAAATGTCTGAAGATGGAGTTGAACTCAGGTTTTTCTGTGCCATCTGTGCAAGTCCTGCCCTGTGTAAGATCTTTCACTGTAGCCAAGGGAGTCCTTTTGCTCCTAAGGAGAATTTTGTAGCCCCACAGCCTTCTCTTCTCTGTTATCTCTAAATGAGATCCTCGGTTTACATCTCATTTCTCTGGGACACTATTCAGAGGCTCTCAAAATAAAGATTCACCTTTCCATAGTATATCACATCAGGCCAATGGGCCGACAGAGAGCACACAAACTCGACTCTGGAACATCTCTTGTGTTGTATATCTCTGTGATAGGACCTGTCAGACTCCAGAAATTAGTGACCAAGGAGCCACAGAGGTTGTTATACCAACTGTTAATTCTGACAAATAAAGTAAAATAAAACCAAAGAGCTCACAGAGGTTATAAGCAAAAAGCCTTCTTTATTCCACTGGAGTAGGGAAACTAGATGTGCATGCTAGGATCTGCTCTAGGATTGAGCAGACTCAAAGAACTGAGTCTAAACCTTGATACATATAGTCGTGGCTAGACGAAGAGTCAGGCAGTGAGGTGCAACCATAGCAATGAGGGGGTAACAGCAATGAGACAAGTTTGCCTAATGGAAAAAATCTATTCATAGAAGGGCTTCATGACCAGAATGTAGTTCCTACAGGTCCTTGTCTGAGTTCAGGGACCATTTGGGACTGGCTTGAGCCAATTCTGTGATTTAACCATGGCAGAGTTCATCCAGAGGATGAGCACAAAAAGATTATTGTTGTGCCAAGCTCAGGACACAGCTTGCTTGATGGGCCTTAGCTCTGGAAAACAGGGGATCTCCTAAAAGGAAAAAGAGAGAAGTGAAAAGAGAGGGGTGGTCTTGGCATGGGGACCCTGATATTTTCTACTTTTGGACAAAGGAGTTTGGAGATTAGTCATTTTAAGATTACAGGGGAGAACTCTTGGGATTTGGGGTAATTCTAGGAACTCATTCTGTTCTGAAATATCTTAGTGAGTTTTGGGCTACCATTTGGGTTTCCCCCTTTTCCATGCAATGTGGATTAGGTTAAATTTTCCGTAAAAGAGGACACATCTGGTATTTGATTGGCGTAGGAGAGCTCTGCCTCCTTTGAAGCAACTTCCTGGTAGTCTTTGGCTATATTGATATAGCTTTTTTGTCAGCTAAGGACATAAAATGTCCTACCAACATGAGGTCTGTGCCTTTTAGATTTGGTGGATATCAACTAAGAGGAAACTACTCAAGTCACCACTACCCTGCTCTGCTGACCAGACATGTTTCCATGTTGAAATAAGAGGGCCATATCCACTAAAGTGAAGTACACTGAAACTAAGTGCAATATCTTTATTAAATAACCTTGCTATGGTGAGGCTAAGTAAACCTCCTTTTATTAACTGTTCAATGACCTATGAGTGTCTCATTTCATCCCATTATCAAACCTGAAGTTCCTCTTTCTGATCACAGTTTTTTTATTTTCAGTGTCTCCATCTGCTTCAGTCCATCTAGCCCTATTATTTATCTGTCTTCGCTGTGACCTGTAATCCCTCCATCCTTCCATGTTCCCCTGGTGTATTACCTTTGCTCTTCTCATCTGCCTCTCATCAGGACCATCCCTAACAACTTCCAACTGTCAAGATAACTGGATTGTTTTACTCCCTTACACTATTATATCTATCTGCCCACAACATGCCATTCTTTATAAAATCTCATTTCATATTATATTCACTATCAGATTTTTCCCCCTCCTCAACCATACCCTGAAGTTCCCATAGCCAATAATTATCTAAAGGGAATTGGAGGCTCACCCAGACTGACTTGCAGAATGCCTTGTAGATATTTCTATATATTCCATATGTAGGGGTGTGCTAAGAGCCAGATCATACCAGCTCCAAAGAGCTCATTGTAAAATTTAGTATAAGCATTTACACCTCAGAAATGAGCAAATGCTACAAATATGAACTTAGTTCATTGTTTTGTTGATTGTTCAGACTTAAGAAAGTGATGAAGAAAATGTTAATAATACAAATTAAACTTTAAATTGTGTCATGCATACTTTTTTTTAGAGAGTTGATTGTTGTACGTCTACCATCACATCTCTGCTCATGAACCACCAATGTGGTAGACAAAGAGGGTCATGATTATCCTTGCAAATGAAAGATTTTTAGAGCATAGTAAACCAAGTCTAGCTAGCTACTCATGGGCTTTATTCCAGCAGATCCTCTTTTGCCTCAGTCCTGAGTCCTTTTGACTGGGGGGTTACACTTATAGTTAATTATTTATCTATTTCAGTTCCACCATCCATCTGTCTATCTACCCATCTATCTATCTACCTATCCATCCATTCGTTTATTTATTTATTCATTCATTCATTCATCTGTTTATTTATTTATTTGCAATAAGCTTACCTCATCTCCACCTACACCTTCTAAACCCTCACCTTGTGTCATGAATTGTGACTGGGAAGAAAAAAATACACGGTTTAGGACTTTCTCAATAGCAATTTGTCCCAGGAACACACCTATCTGAAACACAGTGAAAAAGAGAACAAAATAACAATAACAATAATGTATCTTGATAAAGCACTTCACAATTTATAAAGTGCTTTCTTCACGGAAACCGTATGAGGCAGGCAGTGTAAGTATTAGTATTCCAGTTTTACTGACAAAAGCTTCATTGGCATAAAAGCAAAAGAACTTAGCATAGGCAATCAAAAACCATGTGCCAGGCACTGTGCTAAGTGCTGGGGATACAAAAAGATGCAAAAGACAGTCCCTGCCCTCAAGGAGCTCACAATCTAATGGGGAGACAATAAGGAAACAAATACATACAAGCTACATACAGGATAAATAGGAAATAATTAATAGTGGGAAGACATTACAATCAGAGGGGTTGGAAAAGGCTTCCTTTAGATGATGGGATTTGAGTTGGAACTTTAAGGAAGCCAGGAGGCAGAGATGAGGAGGGAGAGTATTCCAGGCAGGAGAGACCGTCAGAGAATATGCATAGAGCTGAGAGACAAAGGATCTTTTTCACAGAACAGCCAAGAGGCCAGTGTCACTGGAATGAAGAGTATGTGGTGGGAAGTAAGGTATAAGAAAACTGGAAAGCAGGGGAGATGGGGGTGGGAGTGGGACTAAGTGGGTTAGGTTTTGAAGGGCTCTGAATGCTCTTGACAAGTTAGTAAGAAGTTATTAAAGAGTAATTAAATAAAATGGGAAGGTTATGGACTATCTGAGTTCCTTCTCCTTCCTCACTCCCTGACTCTGTTTCCACATGCTGCATAGTGGTTTCCCCAACAATGGCCTCTCTTTGGAGCCTTTGTGTCTTTCCCATGAGTCAGCACTACACCCATTTTGTCCCCCATCACCTGAGGGTGCTTTATTCTATTTGTCCTAGGCATAGTTATGGCACTTGAGCTGAAATGAAAAATTCTTGGTTATGTTTCTGAAGCTGGTTCATCAGGGGCTACTTACACATGATGACAAATGGACTCTTCCCCTATCTGTTCTAAGCTTCAGTGACCCTGCTGGCTCTTTACCTCAAGGGAACTCCAATCTCATAGTCCCCCTCTGTTATTAACAATTACTAATTATTGTGTTATTACTGTGTCATTAGTTATTCTTTGTTCTTTTCAAACGCCTCTGACCTGAGGCAAGGAATTGGTTCTTGACTTCTTGGTTATGAAAGGATATTCCTAGTGTTGAATTCCCTGACTTGAAAGGAACTACAGAGCCAACCCTTTTAGCCTTAGATAACATCACTGCAGGGGCATGTAGAGGACCAAGGAAATAAGCACATGTGGAAAGCAGAGGTCCTTATAAGGGAGAAAGTTTTTAGAGCTTGGTGCTAACCATGGCCAGTCTGTGTAAAATTAGTTAAATGCCTTGGATATAAGTCTCTGGGCCTGGTAAACAAACAAAGTCAACTGCACAAAGCTGGAAGAAATCCAGAGAGCTTGAGAGACTCTGACCATTCAGGGGCCATTAATGGAGTGGACTTTAATATTTCAAAGGGAGTTCCCAGGGGTTTAAGAGGCTCTGGAGCTGGAGGTGGTGTCATGGTCCAGTCCAACCAATACTTTTGCCTTGAAGTAATGCAAAACAATTCAAGTCTGGGCAGTTGTCCAGCCAGAACATTCACCCTTAAAAGTTACATGGAGGAAAAGACAAGAGAGGTGTACTAGGCATGTATAGCCTATATCAAATTGCTTATCATCTCAGGAAGAGGAGAGGTGATGGAGGGAAGGAGAAATTTTGGGACTCAAAATTTTGTTTAATGAATGTTAAAAATTGTCTTTAAATGTCATTGGGAAAATAAAACATTATTTTTTAAAAGAGGTGTGCTAGAAAAGGATCTAATTTGGAGGTTTACAAATCAAAATGAGAGTGTTTTGCCAGAATCCAATCCATGCAGAGCATGTAGGAGAAAACAGGTGCTCCTTGGTGAGAGGTTTTGAACCAAGAATACATTCCATCTGCCAGGGTAGGGCCAAGAATTTCCAAGGAGATACAACAGATTCTGAGGGCAGTTTGCTGAATAGTAGCAACAGAGAAGAAACTTTGTGTTTTATCTGTGTTCTTATACCTTACTCCCCACCACATACTCTTCATTCCAGTGACACTGATCTCTTGGCTGTTCTGTGAAAAAGATCCTTTGTCTCTCAGTTCTAAACATTTTTTTCTGGCTCTCCTTCCTCATCTCTGCCTCCTGGCTTCCTTAAAGTCCTAGATTGCCAGGAGACATCTTCACAAGTAGCCTGCCTTACCCACATGATGTGAAAGGAGGTCTTTGTAAAACACGACCTTGCTCAGCCCATCTACAGCTTTTCCTCAATGACACTCCAGCAGATGTTCCCAAACAATTATCACCTACTGAAGGACATTCCCAGTTTGGATTTGTATAGTCCCTGTGTTTTATGGCAGTCCTGTGTTCTAGAATTCCCCACATGGTATCATATTTCAACTCTGCATGTTGGAGAACCTCTTGGGATCAATAAAAGATGACCTCAAGGAAAAATCCAAGAAGTCTGGTATAAGTTCTCTGCCTCAAAGTCCAGGCCTCCTGACTTGCCAGGACTGCTGTACTAGCCTCTTAATTGGTTTCCCTGCACCCAATTCTTCCCTTCTCCAATCTATCTTCTGGGCAGCTGCTAAACTGATATTCCTAAAGTGCAGACTGGACTATATCATATCATACATATTCCTTGTTTTCAGGAGGCTTCACCGCCATTTGGCTCAAATACACATTCCTCTCTATTTGGTATTTAAAACCCTTCATAATTTGGTTCTATCCTATTTTTTTCCAGGCTCTAGTCATACTTGGTGTCCCCCACACAAGCCCTCCTTCCTCTGTATCTTAGCACAGGCTGTTTCTCATGCTTGGACTTCTCTCTCTTCTGACCTCTACCCCTTGAACCCTTAAGCCTCAGCTCTAGTGCTGCCTTCTTCAAGGGCCCTTTTCTGATTCCCCCAGTTGTCAACCCCACTCCAAATCACTTTGTATTTATTTATTTATTTTTTGTAATCTGTCTTTACTACCTTGTGAACACATTACCCTCTAGGAATATATAAGCCCCTTGAGGATAGGGACTGCCTCCCTTTTGCATTAGTATCTCTAGCACCTAGGACAGTACCTGATACATAGCAGGCTCAACACATGCTTCTTAATTAGGTACTAATACAGAGGTTCTGAAATTTATTTGGCCTACCACCCCCCCCCTTTAAAAAATTGCTCAATGACTCCCTGGAAATCTGTTTTCTTTACCTTTTAATGGTGTTTTTTTATTGTATCATTTCAGAAAATAATTTTTTGTGATGCATATTAAATTTAATAATTTATTGTAAATTTGTGGTATTTTTCCTGCATTGAAATTTTGATGACACAATATTGTTTCATATAACCATACAGTATCATATTGTAAATAGGTCACTACATGCATGTATTCCTGTCAATGCATCCTGCACTTCCCAACAATGTGCTACACTATGGCCTGCCAACACTTGCTTGTTAAAACCTGTCAGAAGACTTGACCACTGATGGGTTATAACTTGCATTTTATGTGTTTATTTGGAAAATAATGTAATCACTATCACTTTGATTCTGTTACACAACAGATGAAACATGTACAGTTTTTCAAAATTTTCTTCTCTTCTTTCCTTATGCTTCCACTACCCCTTTATTTTTATTTGACACCCCCCAGTTTCACCTGAGGCTACTACCACCCTGCCCAGAATCATTCCAGTGCCCCCACAGGAGGTGGTATTTCCCACTTGGGGAACCTATGTCTAATACTACAAAGATAAAGGTATAATCCCTGTCCTTGAGTTAATAAGGTATGACATGTATACAAATAACTATCATGAAGAGTAGATAATGCTGAAGGCAAGGTTGAGATATAAAGACCTGAAGAAAAACTGAGGTGGAAGAAAACTTAGTGTGAGGACAGTCAGTAAAGAGATGACCCCTGTAAAGCAGAGCCATGAGGAAAAAGGTGTTTGACAGGCTTGAGATGAAGAGCGAGGCATTCCAGGCTCAGCAGATGGGCCACAAATAGGCACAAAAGAGAGTTTGGATAATAACTTCTACTTTAGTCTGCCTGGAATATGATTGTATAAAAGTAGTTATGCAAAACATAAATTCAATAGTAGCAACACACAGTTTCAAATAAAGCATGGAATGAAATAACTCTATACAAAAAACAGTAAAGATGATGAGTGGTGGGGTGATAGTGTAAATAGAGAACTGGCCATGGATCCAGGATGACCTGGGCTCCATATTCCCACTCTGACGCACAAAGACCATGTGACCCTGGGCAAGTCCAAACCTCTTAGTGCTCAAGAGTTCACCAAGTCTATATATCCAGAGAAGATTCAGGCCTCCACACCTTGGAAGTGCCATACCAATGAGTTCACAGGTTCAGACCCTCTCCTAAAAATAATTACTCTGCTTAATATAAAAATATTCACTTACTTATGACTTACTATTAATTGTTGTCTTGTGTATATTTCAATAAAGTACCTAAAGATGCATGTTGGGCTAACTACATAAATCAAAATAGCTGAATAATTAATTACCATAATAATTATTATTCATAAGTAGCATATCTTCTAGGACATACAAGACTTTTTAAGAAATAATAGAGCATATTTAGTTACACTGTTCTCACTAAAAATATTTTAGTGAGACCAAAAAGGTTTTTGTACTTTTTAAAAAATTAAATTTTATATTCATTTTTAGTTTACATCATTCATTTCCACAAGATTTTGAGTTACAAATTTTCTCCCTGTCTTTCCCTTACCTACCACCCCAAAACAGTGATCCCACTGTATACTCCCTCCCCCAATCTGCTGTCTCCTATATGGTCCCCCATCCCTCCTCCAACTTTCCATAGGGCAAGATGGTTCTCCATACCCCAGTGCTATATATCTTATTTCCCAGTTGCATGTGAATAATCATAATAATAATAATTTTTTTAAACATTTGATTTTACAACTTTGAATTCCAGATTCTTTCCCTTCCTCCCTCGTCACCAACCCTTACTGGGAAGATAAGCAATTCAGTATAGGTTGTACATGCGTAGTTACACAGAACATTTCCATAGTGGATATATTGTGAAAGACAGACTGTATTTCCCTCCATCCTATCTCGCCCCGACTTGTTCTAGTCTCTACTTTGACCCTGTCTCTTTTCAAAAGTGTGTGCTTCTAACAACCTTGCCCCCCACAACTGCCCTCCCCTCCATCATTTCCTTCTCATTCCCTTTCCCTCTACTCTCCTGTAGGGCAAGATACCCAATTTAGTGTGTATGTCACTCCCTCCCTAAGCCAAATTCAATAAGAGTAAGGTTGACGCATTCCCTTTTGCCTTCCTGTTCTTCCCCTCCATTGTAACAGTTATCCCTTGCCTCTTCTATATGAGATAATTTACCCCATTCTGTCTCTCCCCATCTCCTCTCATTATATTTCTCTCTCACCTCTCAATTTCACCTTTTAAATATCATCCCTTCCTATTCAATTGATCCTGTGTCATCTGTCTATATATCTATACACATACATATACACAATCACATATGCACTCATATGCATATATACCCTCTTATACAGACATATATATGTATGTATACATATATATATATACATTTATATTCCCTTCAACTATCCTCATACTGAGAAAAGTTTCATAAGCTACAATTATCATTTTTCCATGTAGACATGTAAATAGTTCAACTTTGATAAGTTCCTTATGA
>JAQQSU010012520.1:0-11896 GCA_028627135.1 Pseudochirops cupreus | reverse complement strand
CATTCTTTCCCTAAGCCAAATTCAATGAGAGTAAGGTTGACCCTTTCCCTTCTGCCTTCCTGTTCTTCCCCTCCATTGTAACAATTATCCCTTGCCTCTTCTATATGAGATGATTAACTCCATTCTGTCTCTCCCTGTCTCCTCTCATTCTAATCCTCTCCCACCTTAGAATTTTACCTTTTAAAGTATCATCTCTTACTATTCAATTGATGCTGTGTACTCTATGTACTCATATATACACATACTCAGATGTGTTCGTACACATATATAAACCCTCCTATATAGATATATGTATATGTATACATACATATATATGTATATATATGTGTGTATAGATATAGATATAGATATATAGATATATAGATATATATATATACACATTTGCATTGCCTTCACCTGTCCTCATATTGAGAAAAGTTTCAAAAGTTACAGTTATCATTTTTCCATGTTGGCATATTGTAAATAGTTCAACTTTGAAAAGTTCCTTATGATTTCTTTTCCATGTTTACCTTCTCATGCTTCCTGTATTTGAGTGTCAAATTTTCTTTTCAGTTGTGTTTTTTTCAGCAAGAATGTTTGAAAGTCCTCCATCTCACTGAATGACTATATTTTCCCCTGGAACATTGTACTCAATTTTATTGGGTAGGTCATTCTTGATTTTAATCCTAGCTCCCTTGATCTCCAGAATATCATATTCCTGGCCCTTCAGTGCCCTAATGTAGAAGCTGCTAGATCCTGTGTTATCCTAATTGTGTTTCCACAGTATTCAAATTGTTTTTTCTTGGCAGCTTGTAATATTTTCTCCTTGATTGGAGACTCCATAACCTGGCTATAACATTCCTAGCAGTTTTCTTTTTGGGATCTTTTTCAACAGGTGATTGGTGAATGCTTTCAAGTTCTATTTTGCCCTCTGGTTCTAAAATTTCAGGTTATTTTCCTTGAGAATTTCTTGAAGGATGCTTTCTAAGTTCTTTTTTTTTTATCGTGGCTTTCAGGTAGTCCAATAATTTTTAGATTGTCTCTCCTGGATCTATTTTCCAGGTCAGTGGTTTTTTCAAGGAGATATTTCACATTGCCTTCTATTTTTTCTTTTGATTGGATCTGTTTAATAGTATCTTCATTTCTCATAAAGTCATTTGCTTCCATTTGCTCCACTATAATTCTGAAGGAATTATTCTCTTCAGAAAGCTTTTGAAATTCTTTTTCCATCTGGCAAATTTGCCTTTTTAAGGCATTCTTTTCCTCATTGGCTTTTTTAGCCTCTTTTGCCATTTGAATTAATCTGTTTTTTAAGGTGTTATTTTCTCAGTGAGGTAGTTGTCGCCTCTCTTTTCATTATTTTATTGCATCATTCACATTTCTCTTCCCAATTTTTCCTCTACTTCTCTCATTTGGTTTTCAAAATCCTTCTTAAGCTGATCTATGGCTTTTAGGCAGTCTTCATGTTTCTTGGAAGCTTTTGGTGCAGGAGTTTTGACTGTGTTGTCTTCCTCCCATTCCATGCTTTGATCCTTTTTGTCCCCCAAGAAGGAATCTAGAGTTTGATTGCTGTTCTTACTTTGCTTCCTTTGCCTGCTCATGTTGCCAATCAATTACTTGAATTTTTAGGTCTGTGGAACTCTGCTTCTGGAGGGGAAAGCTCTCTCCCAAATTGCTGGGATTTTCGCAGCTGCCAGAGCTATTAGGAGGCTGCCTATTTTTTACAGCCTCCACCAGCTTTGGCTCACTGTAAATGCACCCCAGCACCCCCACCCAAGACCACAATCTGGATCCTGGCTGCTCAGCTCAAGAGCACTTCGCCTCTGAATGATCACTTGGCCCCCCTGTAGTCTGCAGGCTGGGAGCTCTGAAGCGGCCACGTGGAGGTGGCTACAGGGCTGCAGCTTCTGTCACTTCCTTTAGCCATTGAGGCAGTTGGGCCCAACTGCTTTTCTCCCCCTAATTTAGCAGAGTTCCACTGACTTTTTACTTTGTCCTTGTTTCTTATGGCTTCATAATTCTGGAAAATGCCACAGCTGCCACTCATCCACTCCCCTGAAAGCTCCAGCTGCAGCTTGTCCTGGCCACCCCGGGACCAAGTCACGGTTTCAGGCTGGGCTGGTTTTGGCTTCCATCATGCTGTGATGAGCCCTTCCTGCCAAGCTGCCTTCAGAGCGAGATGTGTTTTTCTGTATTTTTGTGAGTTTTGGAGCCCTAAAATTTGTTTAGAGTCATATTTTATGGGTATTTGAGGTGGCTATGTGGGAGCTGCAGAAACTTGCTGCTTCTACACTGCCATTTTGACTCCATCCCCCTTGATACTCATTTTTAAAACATTTTGATTTCCAAATTCTTTCTTTTTCTTGCACCCCTTTACCCCTTCTTGGCAAGGTAAGCAATTTTATATCAGTTATTCAGGTGACATTATGCAAGACACATTTCCGTATTTTGTTGATGTTCAACATTTCTGACTCTTTGTGACTCCATTTGGTGTTTTCTTGGCAAAGATACTGAAGTGACTTGCCATTTCCTTCCCCAGCTCATTTGACAATTGAGGAAACTAAGGCAAATAGGATTAAGTGACATGCCCAGGGTCACACAGCTAGTAAGTGTCTGATATCACTTTTAAATGCAGGAAGATGAGACTTCTTGACTCCCTGACTGTCCACTGTGCCTCCTTGCTGCTATTGCAAAAGAAAACACAGAAAAAAAGAGAAAGTAAAAAAAAAAAAGAATTTCCTTCAATCTGCATCCAGAGTTCATCAGTTCTCTTTCAGAAGATGCATAGCATTTTTTGTTATGGATCCTTTGTAATTGTCTTGGATAGCTATCTTCATTATAGCAGCTAAGCCTTTCACAGTTATTAATCCTTGTAATGTTGGTGTTAATGTGAACAGCATTCTGCTGGTTCAGCTCACTTCACTTTTCATGAGTTCATTTAAACCATCCCAGGTTTTTCTGAAACCATCTTGCACATCATTTCATATTGAATAACAGTATTCTGTCACAATCATGCAACACAGGTTGTTCAGCCAATTGATAGCCATCTCAATTTCTAATTATTTGCCACTACAAAAAAGAGATGCTATAAATATCTTTGTACAGATAGGTTTTGTTTTGTTTTTTTTAATCCCTTTACTGTGATCTTTTTAAGCTGTGGACATAGTAATAGTTTGTTGGTCAAAGGATATTCAAAGTTTTGTAACATTTTGAACATAGTTCCAAATTGTTCTCCAGAAAGATTGGAGTGGTCCACAACTCCACAAACAAAGAATTAATGTTCATTTTAGTTTTCTGTCATGTTAGCCAATCTGGTAGATGAGATGTGGTGCCTCAGTTTTGTTTTAATGTATATTTATTTAATTAATACTGATTTAGAGTATTTTTCATGATTATAAATAGCTTTGATTTCTTCATCTGAAAACTCTCTTTGTGTCCTTTGACTATCAATTGAGGAATGACTTATAGTTTTATAAATTTTACTTAGCTCTCTATATACTTGAGAAATGAGGCATTTATGAGGGAAACTTGCTGTAGAATTTTTTTCCACAGTTATATTTACTGTATATTTCCCTCTATCCTATTTTCCCCCATCAAAAAATTAAGTAAGGCTAATTCAGCTCTGTTCTTTTTGCTGGGAATCCTTGAGAGTCCTCTATTTCATTAAATATCCACATTTTCTTCCCCTGATAGATTATGTTCAGTTTTTCTGGGTAAATGATTCTTCCTTGTAATCCTAGTTCCTTTACCCTCTGGAATGTCATATGCCAGGCCCTCAACAGCTTTAACATGGTAGGTGCCACATATTGTATGATTTTGGCTCCATCCCTGGAAATTCTATATGCTCTTGAAAATGTATAAAGACATACACAAATCGTTTCACTTTTTTATATAGAGGAAGTTATTTTTTTGCAAAAGAGAGGTGTCATTGAAATACTAGAAATCTAGAAATTTAGATTATAGTTTTGGCTCTGTCATAATTTTACTATCGTTTATTTCTTAGTCTTAGTTTGAGTCACTGTGACATAGTGGATATATATGTAAAATACGAATCTAATTATGAAGTGCTACAGAAATGTCAGCTATTATTTCTTCATTTTTAAAAGGAAGGAAGGTGGAAATCATATTGGTAGAGGTGCCAAAATTTGAAAATAATAAATGCTGGAAGCCCTAGGATAGGACAAAAACATTATTATACTCTTGTCAGATTTGTGATTTAATCTAACCACATTGGGAAAAAAAATTTAAAGTAGGATAAAACAAGTGACAAGAATATCTTAGCTCTTTGACCCAGAGATCCCACTTCTAGACATGTGTTTCTTTGACATCAAAGGCTGAAATTAATCACATATACATGAAAATATTCATGGAGCACTTTTTTTGTGGTAGCAAAGAACAGGAAACAGTGTAGGTGATCAATGATTAAACAAATTGTGCCATGTGAACATAATAGAAATGATGGTCTTGAAAAATTCAGAGAGGTGTGGGAAGACAGGAACTGATATAGAGTGAAATAAAGTAGAACAAGAAAAAATTATACATACATACAGATATATGTGTGTGTGTGTATATATATATGTGTGTGTGTGTGTATGTATATATATATATATACATATATATATATGTATACATACATACATACACACATGCATATATATGGAGAGAGAGAATGATTATGACTGAAAAATGAAAAAGGAAGAGAATGCTTCATAGTTAAAATCATTAAAAATCCCCTGTGAAAATTAACTCCTCTCTCTCCCTTCCCTCTCTCTCTTGACATGTTTGCACATATATGTACATATATATCCATGTATATATGGTGTATATGGTTCATGTTTTGAATGATTTTACTAAACTGTATCTTCTTCCAGTTTCTTTTTTCTTATTTGTAACAACAGGCAGCTTGAATGATAGTGAAGGTAGAGTGTTTTATTCAGAAATAAATGGATATAAATACAAAAAGTATAAATTAAAGAAAGAAAAGAAAAGAAAAGAAAGAAAGAAAAATAGAAGGGATTGGTCTCTATGATTTCTAATATCTCTGTGAGCTCAAAATATCTAAGATTCTATGATTTTATAGAGACCAGTTATTATCAGTAAAGTGTAACATGAGACTTTAAAACTCAGAGTGATATTTACATATTTTTGTTGCCCTCTACTGATTCTGAAAAGACATAGTATGTCTTGGTATTATCAAAAACCCAATTTTATTTTTAACTCCTTCTCTTCAATCAGAATCCAAGTAGAGGTGGCCATTTGCTGAGAAATAGTCAACCCAAGAGGAGTTGGAGCTAGATTGAGTATGCCAACAACATGAATTATTCAGGACGCATGAGTACACAAGCCATATTGTAAGAAGGGGAAGTTGGATATAACAGAATCTGCTGTATGTAAGGAAAATTAAACGTTAATTGGTCCAAGCTTCCAAACAATGTAGATATCCCACACATTTCTAAACAGCTACTGCCCCAAATATGAACAACTGGACCACTATCTCCCCTCACATTCCAATGGAGAGATCCCAGGACCCTGAAACCAAGGCAGTACTGAAAAAAGGCAATACTTATGAAGATGGAGCCTAGCAGTTGCTCCTAGTAGTCCTGTATCAATAGAAGACCCAGAAAAGACACTTCTTTCTGTTAGAGTTCTTTAAGTGGTTAAATCATTCAACATCAGAAACTTACATGATTGTTTCAATGGAATTACCATTAAAGGAGAGGCATTACCATATGGTTCCTCATGGTAGCCTAGGTATTCTGGGACTTTTCCAATCTGAATTGCAGTTTGAAACTTCCATATGGAAGTTTGTTGCCTCAACAAAAATGTGAACTACTTAATAACAGAAATTATTTTACTTTTCTATTACTGTCCACAGTGCTTAGTATAGTGCTTTTGTACTGAGTAAGCACTTTTAAAATACTTTCGTTCATTCATTAATAACAATATGAAGCCTATAAATAAAATCAGGGATGGGTTGTTGATAGTCATCAATAGAGTCATTGACAAATTGGTATATATCCAAACAAAGGTGATGAGTATGGTGATAAAATCTCAACCATGTTCAAACTGGTTAAAGGAACATATGAAGAAATAGCAAGGATATGATACATAAATATTTGAATAATTTTAATATGGCAGAAATACTAGCCAGTTTTGTCCTCAGTACCAGAGGTGAAAACAAGGGTTTGGGCATATTTACTTATTTATTTTTGGAGAGGGGAAAGCCAAGTAATTGGGGTTAAGTGACTTGCCCAAGGTCACACATCTAGTAGGTGTTATGTCTGAGACCAGATGCTGCAGAGAGAATCTCTCTCTCTCTCTCTCTCTCTCTCTCTCTCTCTCTCTCTCTCTGTCTCTCTCTCTCTCAGCTGGCTTCAGTTTCGACAATTCTTTCACCAGGATCTTGTCAGGAGAAAATTCTGCTTCTTCCACCAGGAGCTTGTCAGGAGAAAATTCTGACTCTCTCTCTCTCTGGGGCTTTTCATATACACACACAAACACATTGGCTTCCTGTTTCAGCCAACCCCTTCCTGTTATGTCAGGAATAGGAGACAAGAGTTCACACCTGTTTCTTCACAGAGGCTTGATTAGTTACTAAGGACTAAGTACTTGCTTACTTGAGTAATAAAAAGGGGTCTTCAAATTTAAATTAATTTCCATTACAGCATTTAATAAAGTCTTCCATATTATTCTTGTGGGAAAAAAGGGAAAGATGTAAACTAATGATAACATGATTAGAAAATTTCAGAATGGGTCAAATGTCATGATTCAAAATAGTAACTTCAGTGTCAGTGCCCAGGAGATCTTCTGCAGAGTACCCTGTAGATGTTTGCTTATTCTCCTGATATTTAATATTTTTGATGACTTAAATAAAGATATAGATGTAGAGTTACCAAACTTGTATATGATACAATGCTGAACATGATTGATGGCAGTCAGGCTCCAAAAAGAACTCGACACTACTCAAGAATATTGAGCATAGACAAGGAAATGAAATTTAATACGAATCCATATAGTGTTGCACGTGGATTTTTTTTAAAGTAACAATTTTGCATGCCTATAAGATGAAATTAGTATGGTTAGTCGCCAGTTTGGAGGAAAGATCTGGTATGTTTCATGGATTCAAGTTTATTAGGAATCACCAGTATAATGTGACCTTCCAAAAAATTTAAAGGGATCTTAGACTGCAATGAGAAAGATATAAGTTTCAGGGGAAAAAAGTTAAGCTGTCTCTGTGCTTCCCTGGTAAGACTGTATTTAGCATATTATATTTGGCTCTGAGATCTATAGCCTCCAAAAGCTGTTAATATACTGGAGAGAGGCCAGAGGATGACAAATAGGATAGTAAAGGGTCTTGAGTCCTTGCCATATATTTTAAGGATGTTTAGGCCAGAGAGGACTTGGGGTGGATATGATAGCTGTATTCAAGTTTTTGAAGAGCTGATAAATAGAGGAGTGATGAGACTCATTTATTTTGTATTTAGAGAAAAGAACAAAGAGCAATGGGTACAAATGTAAAAGAAGTACATTTAAACTTGATATTTTGAAAAAAAAACCTTCCTAATAATAATTAGAATTATTCAATGGATTGTCTTGAGAGTTCCCTGTTCTTGAAGGTCTTTGAGCAGAAGACTGGTTTCCCACTTTTCAGTTATGTTATTAGTTAAAAGTCCTTTCTGGCAAAGGTCCTTTTCAGTTCAAAAGTTTCATGATTCTCTCTGACAACTGGTGAGATTAAATCAATGCATTCCAAACAAGGGAGGAACTTGGGACCTTGTATCAGCAATGCAGTATTCACAATGCCTACAGTAACTATAAATATGCTGATATATTTTGTTCCACAAAATGGAACAGGCTCTCTACATAAGAAATATAGATAGTGCATTCATTTAAATACTAGAAAACTGAGTCCCAAAACCAGAAAGTCAAAGCCAACCCAGTAGTGATGAAGTTGGCACATGTGGTCAAAGTAGTAAATACCCACATCCTCAAGCCTTCAGATAGGACAGGGTACCTCAGGCAAAGATCCTCCTCTCCTCACGCACGCAACTGCTCAGCGTCCAGGCAGCTTGGTCCCAGCAGCTCCGGCCCCTGGCAGTTCCTGCCCCAGGCAGTCCTCAGCAGGAGTCCTTAGCAGAGATTCTGCCCTGCTCAAAGCAAAAGGAGTTCGCAACCACAGCCACTGCCTCTGACGCTGCTTCCAGCCAGCACCGCATGGAGACTAGCTTGGTTCTGGTGTTCTCTTGCTCCACCCCTTCCTGCTACATCAGCAAGCTCAAGGGGCGTGGAAGATCTTCAAATCCCAGTATCGTTACAGACCTCCATTGAAGGCTTGCTATGGAAAAGGTCAAACTGAAGTATGGTTGCCAGTTTCTTCTCCCTTGCAAAAATGCAGCATATACCAAAGAACAAACTTTGATGAAGGACAGCAATACTATGTTATTTTTCATGTAAAATATCTTAATTATGGGGTGTTGAACTCTTCAAAGTTGAAGAAGAAATGACTAGGAGTTGAGAGTAAGATTCTAGAAGGAAACCCTGTGGGAAATGAGCTGATGACACCTACTACTTAAAGTTGTGATTTTAAACTTTGATGTTAATATCATATGTTATTAAAAATAACTATTTTTTCTATAAGAGAAATTAGAATTTAATCATTTTAATTATGGAGAGTATATGTGATGATTCTAGGATTATCAATCAGATGTTTTCCTTGAAAATTTTCAAGTCAGTTTTCGCCTTTATGCCCCAGTTTCTCTTATTTTGACCTCTTTTATTGTGGCTCACTTAGAGGTCAACAAAGAAGAAAGTCTCTAGTAGGATTTTGAACTCAATTCCATTCTGCTTATCATAATTACCCATGACTCACATGGAAGACATACTTATCAAATATGTGGACAACACAAATTTGAGATGAATAACATACTTAGAATGATATACCAAAGACTTAGAAAAATTCCAGCAGACTGAAATGATGGTTTAAAAGTAAAATGAGGGAACTAACAGGACAAAGTACAAAATCCTACACTTAGGTTAAAAGAAAAAAAAAACAATTGCCAAGCTATAGGGTAGGAGGCTTAATTAAATATTGTTCTGTACTTAATTTACTACATATCATATGAGCAATCAGTAATGACTCCTCCAACTCACATAACACCTTAGTTGCACCTCTTTATGTGTAAATGAATGAAGGAAAAGCATTTATCTAGTACTTATTATGTGCCAAGAACAAAAAGTCAAGGAGCTTACATGCTCATGGAGGGAGGGTCTCAACAAGACTTACAGGGGAGTGGTAGCCAGGGAAAGCTGTTTCATTCTTGGAAATCATAGGCATGGTGAATAGAATAGAAGGTCATCTACAGACAAGCCTTGTCTTGGGGAAATGGTAGTGATGATGTCCTAGAAGAACTCCTAGAAGGAAAAAAAAATGATAAAGGAGAGGGGAGGAGCAATGGTTAGTCAGCAGATTGGAAAATGGCCAGGGTGAAGATTAGAATGCTTGGGGAAAGAAAGTGCCAGAATCAAGTGTCTTAGCTCCTCACAAGAAGGTCACTATAAGGATAACACTTCATCATTTAGAGGTTTTTCTTAAAGTATCATCATAATTATAGGAATTTGTATATTCTTAATCCTTGAGGGCAGGATCTTAGTCTTAGCTCACCCTTTATCTCTAATAGAGATAGTCCTCTGTAGACATTAAGACTTTTATTATTTAACTAAATTCAACAATGTGAGGTGACTTACCAACAAAGCAAATAAAGATGTTATTTGAATTAACAGAAATTCATGTCACAGGAGGACCACAATCCTAATTTACTCTGTGCTACTCATACCATCTATAATTTCTCGTTCAGTTCTGCAATATTTTAAGAGTGATGTTAGCTAAAGAATTAAGAGAGATGTTATTGAGAAGATTCTTGAATTGGATAGAAATTTAAATTTGCTGAATTTTAATATCCCTTTCAATTAAATTTTATGATTCTATGAATCCCCCCTTCTCCTCTCACTGAGCATACTTGAGATGGGTGCATTTGAAAGGTTAAGGAGAGGAAGAGAATGTATCAGAGGTTCTCCTAGTGTAATATGTGATCTTATATAACCTCAACCATTCACCTGGAAGAGTATATTTGCCCAGGGCAGATTACAGCTTATCATCAATGTAAGTGCAGTCTTATGAAGCACACTTCAGATTCACATTTGCTTTAATCTGGCATCACATAGCTCAGTTAGTGAATTCCCTTTGTTGATTCAACTGGTAGTGCCGAGCTCACTGTAAGCCCAACGGCCCTGGAAAATTAATCTGTCTCCTGCTATGAAACCCAAATAGCCAGGGCATTAATAGTGTAAGGTAAACGTCATTTCAGTGCTCCTTAGCACTGGGGATTAAAGGAGTCTGTGACCAGCCTTTACATTTCCAAAGGGATGCTCCTGTTAATTGTGTATAGAATTCCATGATTTTTCTCAATAACAAGCGCACATTTTCAGCTTTTTATTGGTGCTCAAATTGGCAAAATTTCATGTGACATAAAAAGAGGAAACTTCAGGAGCTATTTATAATGAACTGAAATAATGTGCAAAATTTTGGGAAGTTATTTTTTGAGCAGCTCATATCAAGGAAAATAAAGTTAGATCAAGAAGGAAGAAAAGCACCATTTAGTTGTTTAGCGGTATATCAAGGCTTACAAAGAAACCTTGGCATACATTATCTCATCTGTTCATCCTTGGAAGTCCACGCGGCAGATAGGTAGAATAGGTGTTGTTATTGACATTTTGCAGATGAAAAAAGCACACTGGTTCAAGAATCATGAGATTCGGGTTCCCGTCTCTGGTACTTTCTGTGTCATAACAGAGCAGGCACAGCCTTTGTGCAACCCAGTTTTATTTTCTGTAAAAGGAAAGAATTAAACCAGAGGGCCTCTCATGTCTCTTCTAGCTTTAAAATTTCCATCCCATGACTTCTTTATTCCTTGGTTTTCATAACTGTAAAATATGGATTCAATTTATCAAGCATTTGGGGCTGAGCCAAGATGGCGGCATAGGAACAGCAACATACCGCAGCTCCCACATAGCCACCTCAAATACCAACAAAATATGACTCTAAACAAATTTTAGGGCTCCCAGACTCACACAAATATATCCCCCACTGAGGGCAGCTCAGCACAAAAGGATCAGGTCAGTGCTGGGAGCCAAAAGCAGCCCAGCCTGAAACCACGGTGTGGCCCTGGGGGTGGCCAGGATGAGCCACAGCTGGAGATTTCAGGACAGTGGATCAGCAGTAGCTGTGGCAGAGTCCAGAATTACCAAGCCATAAGAAACAAGGACTAAGTGAAAGGTCAGTGGAACTCAGCCAAACTTGGGGGAGAAAAGCAGTCTGGAAAAACTGTCTCCAGGGAAAGGAAGTGGCAGAAGGGCAGCCCTGCAGCCGCCTCCATGTGGCTGCTTTAGAGCTCCAGGCCTACAGACTGCAGGGAGGCCAAGTGATTGTTCAGAGGCCAAGTGCTCTTGCATTCATCGGCCTGGATTTGGATTGTGGTTTAGGGTGGTGGTCCTGGGGTGCATTTTCAGTGAGCCAAAGCTGGTGGGGGCTGCAAAAAAAATGACAGTCCCCTAATATCTCTGGCAGCTATGAAAACCCCAGGGAATTGAGACAGAGCTTTCCCCCCTGGAAGCAGAGCTCCACAGAGCTAAAAATTCATTGACTGGCCAACATGAGCAGGCAAAGTAAGCAAAGTAAGAACAGCAACCAAACTCTAGATTCCTTCTTTGGGGACAAGAAGGATCAAAGTATTGAATGGGAGGAAGACAACACAGTCAGAACTCCTGCACCAAAAGCTTCCAAGAAAAATGAAGATTGCCTAAAAGCCATAGATCAGCTTAAGAAGGATTTTGAAAACCAAATGAGAGAAGTGGAGGAAAA
>JAQQSU010012519.1:0-11896 GCA_028627135.1 Pseudochirops cupreus | reverse complement strand
AGTTTTTAGGAGGCTGTCATTTTGTTTGCAGCCTCCACCAGCTTTGGTTCACTGAAAATTCTCCCCAGGACAACCACCCAAGACCATGATCTGGATCCAGGCCACTCAACACAAGAGCATTTAGCCTCTGACCAATTGCTTGGTCCCCCTGCAGTCTGCTGGCTGGGAGCTCAGAAGTAGCCACATGGAGGTGGCTGCAGGGCTACCGCTTCTGCTGCTTCCTTGCCCTGGAGGCAGTTTGGCCAGACCACTTTCCCCCCCCCCCCCCAAATTCAGCTGAGTTCCACTGACCATTCCCTTTGTCTTTGTTTCTTATGGCTTGATAATTCTGGAAACTGCGACAGCTGCTGCTGATCTACTCTCCTGAAGGCTCTAGCTGTGGCTTGTCCTGGCCACCCCAGGTCCAAGCCTCAGTTCCAGATTGGGCTGGTTTCAGCTCCCAGCATGCTGAGATGAGCCCTTTCTGCCTAGCTGCCTTCAGTGGGAGCTGTGTTTTTTTGTATTTTTGTGAGTTTTGTAGCCCTAAAATTTGTTTAGAGTCATATTTTATGGGTATTTGAGATGACTATATGGGAGCTGCGGAACCTTGTTGCTTTTATACCACCATCTTGACTCCACCCCCCACATTTCCATTTTAAAGCAAAAGTTTTATAAAATGTGTATGCAACCGAAAAACCAAAGTCCAGTGAGGCTTGCAAAAATGCTAATCCTTCCAAATAATAATTTTGATATTTTTGGAATGAGAACCAGGAAAGCATAGCTCTACTATTTGGAGGCAAAGGAATTACTGTTAAGTGATGACAGAAGCCATAGCTCTGTGACTTGGATTTTTACTACAAACCCCAGAACAATTATGAGAGAAGATTTTGTAAAGCATGAACTACTTTAAAAAAAAACCTGGAAATAGTTATTGCTATCATTTCTCAAAAGAGAAAAGAAAGGGCTGGCTAGGTGATGTGGTGATTAGAGTACCAACCCTGGAATCAGGAGAACCTGAGTTCAAATTCAGCCTCAGACATTTAACACTTTACTAGCCATATGACCTTGGGCAAGTCACTTTACCCCAATTGCTCAGCCTTCCCCTCTCCAGAAAGCAAGAAAAAGATAGAGAGAGTAAGGGTGGGGGAGAGAGAGAGAAAGAGAGAAAGAGAGAGAGAGAGAGAGAGAGAGAGAGAGAGAGAGAGAGAGAGAGAGAGAGAGAAGAAGGAAGGTTTCATGCACGTTCATGGACATGCTACATGGGGAGCTCATAGGAGAAAAAGACTAGCATGGTATCAGTAGGCATTGGTGGGTTGCACCCTGCATGACTGAAGGAACTTATAGGTCATTGAGATCAATCACAGATCTATTTGAATATTATTTTCATCTATCTTCTCTATAAACTGGAATTAGGCAACTGCAATCAATATTGCTATAACTCACACTGATTTAAAGTTTCATTCTACTTAAAAAGATCTCACCTTGAGTTTAATTCCAAGCTCCTTCTCACTGTTCCAAAATCATAGAATCTTTCAGTTGTAGGTGGTCTTGAAGGTCATCTAACTCTACCTTATACTCAGTGAAGAAATATTTCCTAATTTAACCCTGATAGATGTTTATTTGATCTCTGACTTAACATTCTAGTAACAAAAAACTTATACTAACTTTCTAATAACCAGAAATTGTCTTTAAATAAGAGTCCTGAATTTTCAGCCAGAAGATAGTGGTTCAGATACTTGTTCTGTTATTTTTTTAAGCAAATGACTTCCTCTATATATGCAGCCTCAGGTAATATGGCATATTGGATAAAGTCATCTAGATCTTGCAGTTCTAAAGAAAAAGGCCTCTGAAAAATTATTCAAGTGTTGTCATATGGCAAAAATGAAGTAGGCAATCTCCACTGATCCAGAAGTACAACAGATAGGTGAATTTAAGTTATGCCTCAGCAGAACTGAATATTTTCTTACAATTGTAAATAGGGGAAAAAATAGAATTGGATCCCTTGAAGAGCATTGTTTCTTGTTACTAGAATATTAAGTCAGAGATCAAATAAACATCTATCAGGGTTAAATTAGGAAATATTTCTTCTTCACTGAGTATAAGGTAGAGTTAGATGACCTTTAAGACCACGTGCAACTTAAAGATTCTATGATTTTGGAACAGTGAGAAGGAGCTTGGAGTTACACGTGAGGTGAGATCTTTTTAAGTAGAATGAAACTTAAATTTTGGAAAAGGGTGACTTTGTTAGTGAAAGTAGCTATAAATAGACAAATATACTAATAGCAGACCTTTATAGTTCATTTTCTAAAGTATTTATGTATATGAATCAATAATTGCATTTTAAAAGCACTCTTTACAATTTGAAGCCTTTGGAATAAAAAAAAACTGTAAGACTTCTAATTTTATAAGAAACAAGAAAATTTTGTACAGGTGAGTGGCACATTTGAAGGAAGTTTTTCCCCCAACATATGTCATTCTTCTATTGTATGTGGAGATGAAGTTTCTCCTAAAATCCAGAGAACTAAATCTTTAATCTATCATTAACATATTACAAAATATGTAATTAGTTCTAAGGATTCCCAAGCACTTCATGACTATCACCATACTTCTAACATGTATGAACATGAATAGGAAGGTAATTATAACAGAATCTTTTAGGGAAATAAAGAAAATAGATATCAAATGTGAATTTCAACTAATTTTCTCACCTGCCTTATACCCAAACGATATGCAACAATGCGGTCCACTGCATCAGGATTCATTTGAGTCCACTGTAGACTATAGGAATATACTCGATGTCTATTTTGCCACACAGGATTATAGGTGTCATAATAGAATTCAGGAGCATAGGCCTTGCCTAAAGTAAAGAAAAATTCATTAGATTTGTATGGTAAAAATGCACAGTTTAAAGGAGCTAAGTGACACAGTGAATAGTTTGGTAGGTGACCTGATGTTAAATCTGGACTCAGATTTACTGTGTGACCCCGGGCAAGTCACTTAATCCTTGTAGCCTCAGTTTCCTCATTTGTAAAATGAACTTGAGGAGAAAATGGAAAACCATTCTAGCATCTTTGCTAGAAAATTCCAAATGTGGTCATGAAGAATCAGACACAACTGAAAAATTACTGAATAAAATAACGACTATTAAGTATAAATTGTATTCTTATTCCATTCTCCTTCTCCTGTACCTCTGATTACTCCCCCCCCTCTTTGAACTCTCTCCTCACTTAACCTCCATCACTTTTTTTTTAATATTCCCAACCTCCCTGACCCTCATTTATCTACATGTCTTCCTGGTTTGTCTTCCTTCTAACATCCTTAAGTGTAGATATTCAATAGGCTTCACAATATCAACAAAAAGATTGTGGTAGGACATAAAAAGCAAGGAAAATGAACAACAAATATTAAATATATCCTATCTTGAATACAATGCAATAAAATTACACTGCAAAATATTTTAAATAAAGGATGTACAGACAGCAAGAAATAAATCAAACAAAAAAGAAAGAAGGAAAAAATAGAAGAAAATGTAAAATACCTCATTAGAAAAACAACTGAACTGGAAAATAGATCCAGGAGAGATAGTTTAAGAATTAATAGTCTACCTGAGACCCATGATGAAAAAAAAAGACCCTGGACAACATCTTTTAGGAAATCATCAAGGAAAACTACCCTGAGCTCCTAGAACCAAAACATGAGATAGTCATTGAAAGAATACTCCAATCACCTCCTGAAAGAAATCCCAAATTGAAAAATATAAGGAATATTGAAGCCAAATTCCACAATTATCTTATCAAGGAGAAAATACTGCAAACAATCAGAAAGAAACCATTCAAATATCATGTAACCACATGATTATCTCAACAGATGCAGAAAAAGCTTTTTACAAAATACAACACCCATTCTTATCAAAACACCTAGATAGCATAGGAAAAAATGGAGCTTTCCTTAAAGTCATGAGTAGTATCTACTTAAAACCATCGGCAAGTATTATATGTAATTGTGACAAACCATAACCATTCTCAATAAGATCAGGGCTGAAACAAGGATGTCTGTTATTACCATTGTTATTCAATACGGTGCTAGAAATGTTAGCCACAGCAATAAGAAAAGAAAAATAAATTGAAGGGATTAGAATAGGCAGTGAGAAAACAATGGTATCATTCTTTGCAGTTGATATGATGAGACAACTAGAGATTCTACTGAGAATCTGCTTGAAACAATTAGCTACCTTACTAAAGTTGTGAATCTAAAATAAACTCAAATAAATCCTCAGCATTTCTATGAATTACTAACAAAGCCCAACAGCAAGAAATAGAAAGAGAAATTCCTTTTTAAAAATTGATTTGTTTATTTACTTTTAGTTTATAAGATTCATTTCCAGAGTCCCTTGAGTTTCAAGTTTTCTCCCCTCCGTCTGCCCTCCCCACCCACCCATGGCAGCATGCAGTCAAGTATAGAATCCGCAAATACTAGAAAGAGAAATTCCATTTAAAGTTACTGTGGGTTAAAAAATATTTGAGAATCTACTTGCCAAAAGAAACCCAGGAACTATATGAACACAACTACAAAACACTTTTGACACAAATAAACTCAGATCTAAATAATTAGAAAAACACCAATTGATCATGGGAAGCCTGAGCTAATATAATAAAAATGTCAATTCTACCTAAATTACTTTACTTACTCAGTGTTATACCAATCAAACTACCAAAAAATTATTTTATACACCTAGAAAAAATAATAACAAAATTAATCTGGAAGAAGAAAAGGTACAGAATATCAAGGGAATCAATGAAAAGGAATGTGAGGGATAGTAGCCTAGCCATACCAGATCTTAAATTGTATTATAAAGTAGCAATCATCAAAACTGCTTGATACTGGCTAAGAAATACAGTGGTGGATCAGTGAAACAAGTTATGTACACAAAACACAGTAGTCAATGAGGATAGCAATCTACAGTTTGATAAATCAAAAGATTCTAGTTTCTGGGATAAGAGCTCACTATTTGACAAAAATTGCTTAGAATACCGGAAAATAATGTGATGGGAAACTGGGAATAGACCAATATCTTACACTGTATACAAAAATAAAGTCAAAATGGTTACCTGATTTAGATGTAAAGGCTGATAGTATAAGGAAACTGGAGGAACAAGGAATAGTTTAAATGACAAATTTGTGGAGAAAAAAAGAATTTTTAACCAAAGAAGAAATAGAGAACATAATGAAAGGCAAAATGGGTAATTTTATTACATTAAATTGAACAGTTTTTGTAGAAACAAATTCAATGCAGCCAAGATTAGGAGGGAAGCAGAAAACTGGGAAAAAAGATTTTTATAACAAGTGTCTCTGATAAAGGCCTCATTTATAAAATACATAGTGAACTGAGTGAAATTTATAAGAATACAAGTCATTACCCAGTTGATAAATGGTCAAAGGATACGAACAGGCAGTTTTTAGAGGAAGAAATTAAACCTATCTATAATCATACGAAAAAATGTTAAAAAATTGTTTTTGTATGCAACTGGGAAATAAGATATAGAAGCAATGGGGTATAGAAATCTATCATGTCCTACAATAAAGGGAGGGGGAAGGGAAGAGAAAGGGGGGAGATAGAAAAGAGCAGAGTAGGGAGAAGGGTGCTCAGTATGCTTGCCATGTTGCATGGAGGGGAGTGGAGAGTCAGAGAGAAAATTTGGAACTCAAAATCTTGTGGAAATTAATGAAGAATAAATTAAATAAATTAGTAAAAAAAAGCCTTCACATGATGAGCCACAGCCTGTTTGCCTAAATAGAGGTGAACTGGTCCAGGTAGGAAATGGAACAGGTCAAAGGAGGAGATGAAGTCTTCATTTTTATTTATTTATTTATTCCTTCATTTATTCATTCATTTATTTATCCATTCATTCATTCATTTGCTTATTTATTCGTTCATTCATTTATTGATTGATTGATTGATATTTGATTTGTTTATTCACTTTTAGTTTACAAGATTCAGTTCCAGAATCCCTTGAGTTTCACATTTTCTCATCTCCCTTTCTCCCCCTCCCACCCATGGGGCATGCAATCAAGTATATGATCTGCAGATACTTACACATTGGACATTAGTCTGGTTGTATAGAAGGGTTGTAACTGATGGAGTGAATAATGGGAAAAAAGAAACAAATGCCAACATGGAAAAGAAAGATAGCATGTAGATTGCTTCAGTCTCCATTTAAACTCTGTTCTTTCTAGATCTTTCTCTGAATGCACAAATCTCTTTCCATCCTGAGACTTGTAGAGTTGTCTTCTAACTATGCATTGCTAAGAAGAGTACAGTTTAGCAAGGCTGGCCATCACACATATGATGTATCTATGATTGTGTACAAGTTTTTCCTAGTTCTGCTCGTCTCACTTAGCATGAATTTATATAAGCGTCTCCACGTAAATACGAAGTCCATCTCCTCCCCATTTCTTATATCACAATAGTGTTTCATCACATTCATATACCACAACTGGTGTAGCCATTCCCCAATTGATGGGCATCCCCTTAATTTACAGGTTTTTGCCACAATAAAGAGAGCTGCAATAAATATTTTTGTGCATATGGGTCTTCCTCCCACTTCTATGATCTCTTTGGGATATAACCTCAGAAGTGGTATTACTGGGTCAATGGGTATGAAATTATTTTTAACCCTTTGGGCATAGTTCCAGATTGCTCTCCAGAATGGTTGTATCAGTTCACAATTCCACCAACAATGTATGAGTGTTCCAATTTTTCCACATCCTCTCCAGTATTTATCATTTTCCTGTTTTGTCATCTTAGCCAATTTGACTGGTGAGATGTGGTACCTCAAAGTTGTTTTTCCATTTCTCGAATCAATAGTGATTTAGAGCATTCTTTCATACACTTATAGATATCTTTAATTTCTACCTCTGAAAATTGCCTGTTCATATCCTTTCACCATTTATCAATTGGAGAATGACTTGTATTCTTATAGATTTTACTTAATTCCCTGTATATTTTAGAAATGAGGCCTTTATCAGAGATGCTGGTTGTAAAATTTCTTTCCCAATTTCCCACTTCCCTATTAATCTTGGTTACATTGGCTTTGTTTGTATAGAAACTTTTCAATTTAACACAACCAAGATTATCCATTTTGCATTTTATAATGCTCTCTAACTCTTCTTTGGTCATAAAGTCTTTCCTGCTCCATAAATCTGACAAGTAAACTAGTCCTTGCTTCCCAAATTACTTACAGTATCAGCCTTCCTACCTAGATCGTGCATCCATTTAGACTTGATTTTGGTGTACAGTGTTAGATGATGGTCTATGCCCAGTTTCTGAGATACAATATTCCAGTTTCCCAGCAGTTTTTGTCAAATAGTGGGTTCTTATCCCAAAAACTGGGGTGTTTGGGCTTATCAAACAGTATATTACTATAATCATTGACCACTGAGTCTTTTGTACCCGATCTATTCCACTGATCCACTACTCTATTCCTCAAGCAGTACCAAGTAGTTTTGATGACTGTTGTTTTATAATAGAGATTAAAATCTGGTATGGCTATGCCACCTTCCCTAGCATTTCTATTCATAGATTTCCTTGATATTCTGGACCTTTTGTTCTTCCAAATGAATTTGGTCACTGTTTTTTTCTAGCTGTTTAAAGTAATTTTGGGGTAGAATGTTTGGTATGGTACTAAATATGTAATTTAATTTAGGTAAAATTGTCATTTTTGTTATATTAGCTCGACCCAGGCACAAGCAATTTATGTTTTTCTAATTAATAAGATCTGATTTTATTTGTGTGAAAAGGGTTGTGTAGCTGGGTTCATATAGGTATTAGGTTTATTTTGGCAGGTAGATTGCCAAATATTTTATAATGTCTACAGTAATTTTAAATGGAGTTTCTGTTACTATTTCTTGCTTTTAGACTTTGTTGGACATATGTAGGAATGCTGAGGATTTATGTGGGTTTATTTTATATCCTGCAACTTTGCTAAATATATTTATGGTCTCAAGAAGTTTTTTACTTCATTCTCTAGGATTCTCCAAGTATATCATCATCATATTGTCTGCAAAGAGTAATAGCTTAGTCTCTTCTTTGCCTAATTTGATTCCTTTGATTTCTTTTTCTTCTCTAATCAGTGCTGCTAACATTTCTAGTACCAGACTGAATAAGAGGGGTGATAGTGGACATACTTGTTTCACCTGTGATCTTACTGGAAATGCTTCTAGTTTATCCCCATTACATATAACACTTGCTGATGACTTTTCAGGGATTCTCAACCTGTGAATTATGTTCAATTTGCAACAGTGAAAATATATCCTGCATATCAGATATTTGCATTACAATTCATAACAGTAACAAAATTACAGTTATGAAGCAGCAATGAAAATAATTTTATGGTTGTGGGTCACCACAACATGAGGAACTGTATTAAAGGGTCACGGCATTAGGAAGGTTGAGAACCACTGCTTTAAACAGATGCAACCTGTTATTCTAAGAAAAATTCTATTCCTATACTTTCTAGTGTTTCTAATAGGAATGGATTTTGTATTTTTTCAAAAGCTTTTTCTGCATCTATCGAGATAATCATATGGTTTCTGCTAGTTTTGTTGTTGATGTGATCAATTATGCTGAAAGTTATCCTGATATTGATATTATTCCTGGAATAAATCCTGCCTGATCAAAGTGTATTATTCTTGTGGTGATCTGCTGTAGTCTTTTTGCTAATATTTTATTTAGAATTTTTGCATCTATATTCATAAGATAAATTGGTCTGTAATTTTCTTTCTCTGTTTTGTCTCTTCCTGATTTAGGTATCAGTACTATATTTGTCTCATAAAAAAAATTGGTAGGACTCCTTCTTCTCCAATTTTCCTGAATAATTTGGAAAATATTGGAGTCAATTGTTTCTTTAAATGTTTGGTAGAATTCACTAGTAAAGCCGTCTGGCCCTGGAGATTTTTTCCTAGGGAGTTCATTGATGGCTTGTTCAATTTCTTTTTCTGAGATGGGATTATTTAAGCAGTATTCTTCCTCTTCAGTTAGACTAGAAAACTTGTATTTTTGTAAATATTCATCCATTTCACTAAGATTGTCAAATTTATGTGCATACAATTGGGTGAAAGAATTCTTTTTTTTTCTCTCCCAGTCATAGTACAGTTTTATTTTTTTCACAACAGATATAAATACAAAGAGCATAGGGCTTTTAATTTTTTCATTAGGTTTTTTTTTCCCCACATTTTGCTTTTTAAAAAAATTTTCTTTTTAACATAATGCAAACTTTTCCTTCTGAGGTCCCACCTCCTTGGCCCTGCAATGCCAGGTCTCAAGAGTGGACAAAATAATCAAACATCTGGAACCATTTTTCTTTCTTAGTAAGGGAACTAGATCTAAATTCGGTGGCCTGGAGGTTCCATAGACAAAAGAAAAAGGGGTGTTAACAGGAGTGTCAGAGAGTGTTTACAGGATATTAACATGCTGACAAAAAGTCTACAATACTGAGTATCATACAACATCAAAGAGTCAGAAACGAGGGAAAAGAACCCAGTGAAAAATACGTGGAACCAAAGGGCATGAAACAGCTGGTCAAATAATGACATTGTTAAGGCTTAAAAAGTGTATAAAAATAACACAGTTAATATTCAGAATGGAACTTAAAGATACAAAAGATATAGATGAGTTTTTGTCTAGGTTTTTTTTTTCTTTTCCTTTCTGGTAAGGGAGTTGTTGGGGCTTCTCCAGGCTCTGTACATGGATTCTATATACATGGGGAGACACGAATGGCTTTCAGATCAGGGTGGGGGTGCTAGGTGAAAGAATTCTTAATTATTGTTTTAATTTCCCCCTCACTGGAGGTAGATTCACCCTTTTCATTTTTGATATTCATAATTTGGTTTTCTTCTTTCTTTTTTTTTTATCATATTGACTAAAGGTCTATCTTTTTTTGGGCTTTTTCATAATATCAACTCTTAGATTATTTATTAATTCAATAATTTTCTTGAATTCAATTTTATTAATCTCTCCTTTGGTTCTCATTATTTCTAATTTAGTATTTAATTGGGGATTTTCAGTTTGTTCTTTTTCTAACTTTTTCAGTTGCGTGCCCTATTCACTGATCTCCATTTTCTCTAATTTATTCATGTATGCATTCGGGGATATAAAACTTCTCCTAAGAACTGCCTTAGCTGCATCTCACAAGTTTTGATATGTTGTCTCATTATTGTCATTCTCTTGAATGAAGTTGCTGATTGTTTCTATAATTTCTTGTTTGACCCACGCATTCTGTAGGATTAAGTTATTTAGTTTCCAATTAGTTTTTCATCTATCCTTCCATGGCTCTTTATTACACATAATTTTTTATTGTATCGTGATCTGAGAAGGATGCATTTAATAATTCCACCTTTCTGGCACTGAATTGTGTACAGTGGTTCTCAACCTTCCCAATGCTCCTACCATTTAATATAGTTCCTCATGTTGCGGTGACCCCCAACCATAAAATTATTTTCGTTTCTACTTCATAACTGTAATTTTGGTACTGTTATGAATTTCTAATATGCAGGATGTATTTTCATTGTTACAAATTGAACATAACCCACAGGTTGAGAACTGCTACCCTAGTACATGTTCAGTTTTTGTGTATGTGCCATGTACCACTGAGAAGAAGGTATATTCCTTTTCATCTCCTTTCAATTTTCTCTAGAGGTCTACCATATCTATCTTCTCTAAGATTCTATTTATCTCCTTAACTTCTTTCTTGTTTATTTTGAGGTTAGATTTATCAATCTCAGAGAGGGGGAGATTGAAGTCCCTCACTAATATAATTTCACTATCTATTTCTTGCTCTAGCATCCTTAATTTCTCCTTTAGGAATGTAGATGCTGTACCACTTGGTGCATATATGTTTAGTAATGGGTTGCCTCATTTTTGATGGTGGCTTTAAGCAAGATGTAGATTCATCCCTTATCTCTTTTAATTAGATCTATTTTTGCTTTTGCTTTGTCTGAGATAGGATTGCTACCCCTTTTTTTTTTAATTTAGCTGAGGCATGATATATTTCACTCCAGCCTTTTACCTTTACCCTGTGTGTATCCCCCTGTTTTAGATGTGTTTCTTGTTAACACCATATTGTAGAATTACGGTGTTTAATCCGTTCTGCTAACTGCCTCCATTTTATGGGAGAGTTCATTCCGTTCCCATTCACAGTTATGCTTACTTTCTGTGTCTTTCCCTCTACCCTTTTCCCTCCCCTGTTTATGCTTTTATTTTTCCCTTCTCCCTTCTCCTTCTTAAGAGTTTTCCTTTTGACCACCGTCTCCCTCAGTATTCCCTTCTTATCCACTCCCACCCTTTTCCTACCCTTTTCTCTTACTACTTCTTCCCTCCCTTCTACACCCCCCTCCTTTCTTGGCCCTTCCCCCCTCCTACTGCCTGTAGGATACGATCAATTTTTCTTCCTTGAACTAAAATTGAAAAGAATAGATCTCATGCAGTTCTCCTCTCCCTCCCCTCTTTCCCTCTATTATGATAAGTTTTGAGTCTCTTCTTGAAAAGAGTCCTATATTTAACTGGTTGTGCTATTCCCTCCTTGCTCAAGAACCAGTGAGGGAAAAGCTTGTATAATAGTCACCTTCCTTCCCTCTTTCCCTCTACTATATTGTTTTTATGCCTCTTTGTGTAGCATAATCTACCCTTTTCTGCTTCATTCTTTCCTCTTCTTCTATTGTAGTCCCTTAATAAGGATTTTTGTCATCATTTTGCATTATTTATACCCACTCCCTCTATTTATCTATATCCTTTTTAGATGTTGCCATAGGTATAGGGTTCACGATATTAACAGGTATCAGCTTCCCATATAGGGATGTAAACAGTTTGTTGTTAAATAACAAGTTGTGTGTGTGTGTGTGTGTGTGTGTGTGTGTGTGTGTG
>JAQQSU010012518.1:0-11896 GCA_028627135.1 Pseudochirops cupreus | reverse complement strand
CCCCCCCCTCCTCTTATTCATGAAGGATTTGAGGTCCAGAGAAGTAAAATTACTCATTTGAAAGTAGACTGTTAGTAGAGGAGAAATGACAACACATTAAAAACATTACACATTTTGGCCAGGTTGGTTTGATGCTAGGCATACAGGGTTAGTTCAATATAAAGTTTCTGGCACCATAAATGGCTCAACTTCAGAACTAAATAAGTATAGATCCGTAGAAAAAACATTAAAGAAATGCATTTGTAAGGACTATGGTGCCTTTCCATGTAACTTGAAGCTGAAACCTCCTTTAGACATTATAAAATATGATTTGCTTGAGAGAAAAAGCAGTTTTCTATTGCTATCCCTAGCACTCAGCCCAGTGCTTTTCACAGTGATAATTGAGTGAATGCTTTTTCAATAATTTAGTCATTCATGACATAACTCTCCCTCCCCATCCCAACATTTCATAATTACAAATGACTTTACATGATCTTATTTGATCCCCAAGGACAATTTTGTGAGGAAAAATGGAAATGTATTATTATCTCTTTATTTCTGACATTACCAGAAATCAAAAGTCCAGTCCCTATACCTATCCCCTTAAAAAATTTAATGAATTCTGAAAGTACTGATCATAATTTTTTTCCAATGAAAATACTTCATCTTATCTTGGAATAGAAGTAAATATGGATTACTGAATGCTATGTTATGTTCTTGGACATACAAGTATATATTACATATAGATATACATGTGTTTATATTCAAATGTATACGTATATACACACATACATCTACACATACAAACATATATATTCTTGGATAAACAAGTATATATGTGTGTGTATATATATATATATATGTATGTATATATATATATATATGTATGTATATATATATACATATATATATCTATGTATATATATATACATATATATATATAAATGCTTGGACAAATATACACATGTGCATAAACATAAGTTCTTAGACAAATGTGTGCATACATATATATGTGTATTTATATAAAAATATATATTCTTGGGCATATGTGTGTGTATCTATAGCTATATATCTCCAAGAACTAGTCTGGAACTAGCTAACTTCCATGTAGCTAATCACTAGAATGCTGGCTACCAAGAAATGATCAATATTTCTAACCATATCAATTCATGTAGATGTCAGCTCATCAAGGGCAGCTTCTACCATGTGGTTGTGGTATTCAGATTATTTGTATTGGGAGTCAAAGTATCAGGGTTTAAAACATGAACCTGCTGATTACCACTTGTAAGGTTTTGGGAAATTATGTAATAACCTCAGTTATTTAGTTACATTTTCCTCTATGTAAGAGCAATTTTGATTTGATGACCTTGAAAATTTCTTTTCAGCTCTAAATCCACTACTGCATGGTTTATTGAAGTATAGAGAGGTCAGTCCATTCAATGAGCAAGAGATTACTGATAATAAGGAAATGATGGATCCTTAAAGTTAGGACTGACAACATAGTTTTACTACTATTTTATTGTAGTCTCCTTTCTCATTTCTATTTACAAAGAACTATCTATGTGACTCAGATAAAAAAGGAGTTTGCTTATGGAAGAAGTACAAGTCTTCCACAAATGTTTCACTGCAATGCAGCATATGTTCCTAAAAAAACCAAGCCTTGACAACAGATGCTGTATAATGATTTGTTAATTACCTATAATTATTGTGGATAATATTTTAATATGGATTTGAATGAAGCAAAACTTACTTCAAAGTAAAAGCAGATCTAGAATATAATACACTGAAATGGAAACTAATAAAAAAATGTGTCCACCTATTATTCTGAAATGCACTCACAATGCCAAAGACACGTTAAAAATAACAAAGAGCTTTAAAATTTTTAAAAATGTTCACAAACCAAGAAATCATGAAAATTCTTTAAGTCTTTTTTTTCCCTGAGCTATATTTAGAAATGTTAGAATGCTTACATTGGTAAAGAATACTTAGTTACCTTCAAATATTGTATGAAGATATCAGTTGAATAAGCAAGTGATATTTTTAAATTTGATGAAATTGGTAGCTTTTTTTCTCTGTTATGAAAATAGGCTGTATACATATTCATAGAAATTGTCCACTCTCTTTTTGTTCCTGACAACATCCATTTTGTCATAAATAATGACTCAAGGAAATCTGTGTTTGAACTGACAATGATGGGGAGTACCAGATGGAGAGAGAACGTAGGGCAGGAAGGTGATAGAGGTAATGACAGGAATTGCTTCCCAATTCTCCATAGTTAATTCTTGAATTCTAAAATAGTTATAGTAGAGAGTATTTGGATAACAGTATTTTGGTTGTGAGGCAATTATTTTCTGTAGAATATCAATAATGAAAAATACATATTCTTTTTTAAACCTAGACACAATTTTGTTGATAAAATCCAAAGCCCAAATACAAATTTAACCAAATTAGTAAGAATTAGGTTTACAATTTTAAGAATTATGTTAGGTGCATATAAGAAACACATGAGGATAAACAATTTTTTAAGTCCAGCATTTACCACTCACTGGAATATAGCTAAAAAGACCAAATCATGAAGAAGATCTACTGATGTTCTCAACTTTCCTATCACCATATAATCTTTGGTGAAGCACTAGCATAAGATTTCACCCAGAGAGAGAGAGAGAGAGAGAGAGAGAGAGAGAGAGAGAGAGAGAGAGAGAGAGAGAGAGAGAGAGAGAGAGAGAGAGAGAGAGAGAGAGAGAGAGAGAGAGAGAGAGGACCCCAGCAAATCAAGAATGTAAATTGCCTCAATTTTATTCCATTAAGTATTTTCATAGAAATCTTCTATCATTTATCTTTCAGTATGATTCACAGAGTGTTACAGCTTCTGGTATAGAAAAACACTAGGGACTTACCTGAATTAATAATCATAAAAGGAGTTCCATTTCTGTAGAGAATAACAATTAAAATGTAAATATCACTCATAATGAAACTGTTGCCTACTTAATTCTTCTGGAACTAATTTCCATGAACAATAGACAAACTATATGCTATCTTCATGTGGTAAGTGTCTTTAAAGCAGTAGTGTCTTACAACGTTAGTAAAAAGTTTTAGGGCAAAATTATCTCATGAATAGACTACTCCTTCTGAAATAGCATTGGAGGTACACTAAGGTATATTTCACTATCCTTCTTGTATTGTTATATTATAGTTCACCATCAAGTACCTTAATAATTATTTCTAGAACACATGATTACTCATAGGAGGAAAAAAATTAGATAATTTCACTTCCCATGCTATTTATTTTTGTGATGATGAGAAAGATGGACATTACCCTCACATAGAAGCACTTAATAGCAATTATAGACACAGAACCATGAGCTGAAAACCTATAGATATTTTTCTTCCATTATGGAGTTTAAACAATTTCATCAGTAAGAAAGAAGATATTAAGGTAATTAAAAAATTAGATAAATTGCCTTTTCCAAGCATGGTAAATTTACCTGCAAACAAGGAAAAGCAATGTCAAGCATCAGTGCCAGTGGTTTGTTGGATATAAATTGAGTTCCAGGAAAGAGCTAGTGGTTTGAGTGACTTTTAGTCCAGTTAGCTGAAGAAATTAGGATTTCAAGAATTCTTGAAAAGGGAAGTAAACATAGGAAATTGATGTGGGAATTCAGGTTCAGGTAATAGGGAAGACATAAAAAGTCATGAAATTCATGGTGGAAGAAGGAGGTGATGGCTACTAACAATAAGCAAGGAAAATGGAGCCTAGAACTTTACTAGAGCTCCTAGAGGGGATCTAATGAGTAGGAATTAGTCTATAAGGGCTTTTGTACAAACAGAGGTAACAGACTAGTGGGTTTCCCATGGAGATTGATTTTTATGTTAGGGAAAAATCAGGATCAAGTGTTGACAGGCCACATCAACAAAAGATGGGAAGCTGCATGGCACCCAAGAGAATGGTGAGAAAATAGCCCTAAAAACAACTATGATGGTTTTTTTTTTTGGTTCCTCTTGTGAAAAGGACTTACAGAGAGTCAATCCTATCTGTTTGTTCTTTGGAAACATGTAAATTCTAGGAAGACCCCTCCACCTACAAGTTTCTGTGAGGCTCTTGATGATACTGCAGGAGTGAGAGGCCTGAAGTCAGAGAGATCACTTAGTGAAACAGTTCAATGAGGATAATTTGATCTAGGGTGTGATGGCTAGTGACATTATTTTAAGACATGTCTTTCTTTACAAGTGGACTAATAGAAAAGACTCTAGAGCACAGTAGTTGATAGGAGCAAAAAGGTGATTTGCTAGAGGAAGTTTCAGGGGCAGAGAAGAGTGATGAAAGTTAAGTAGTGTGCCATGACCTCACCATTGGCTTAGGAAGAGGAACACAGCCCTGATACAGAGAGTGTTAGGGAGCTACTCTATGAAAATGATTGTGCCAAATGTAAAATTGAAATACATATTTTATTTTTAAGGAATTCACATATAATTATATATGAGAATTTTTGTAGGAAAAAATGGTTGAGGTATACACATATACATACATTTTGCAAGATGGGCTAATATCGCTCTTTGATTTGTTAGTAGCTTGATTTAGGAAGACCTGGGTTTAAATCACAGCTCTGACACATACTGATGTATGATCTGGGCAAGTCACATAGCCTCTCACTGCCCCAAGTAGCTCTCTAAGATTATAGGTTAAAGAAGTTTTGTTTATCTACATTTTTAAGGAAGGGTCCTTACCTAAAGTTTCCAGGACCAATGAAATCTCTTTGTCTGATGCACTTGTGCATGTATGCATATAAATGTCAGACACTGATTTCCTTGTTTACTGACAGCTTCCAGTTATATGCTTGTTTACCTCTGGATGTCTCTCTCTCTCATAAAGATAGATAGATAGATAGATAGATAGATAGATAGATAGATAGACAGACATACATACATATACACACATGTACATACACATATATACATGCACACATACACACACTGAATATTCAACTGGAATTACAAAGACAGAGGGTGTAGGGTGTGATGGAGGACTGGTACCTCTGGTGTGATGGATACCTAGCCCTTTTCAGGGCTGCTTTCCACATTTTGGTATCCACCTGTTCTACCTGACTCTCACCTGTGGCACCAAGAAACTGTAGAATGCACAGCGGCCACATCCAATAAACCATTTTGGCAGATGGGCTAAAACAGACTGAGGGTAATCAAGGGATCTCAAACCCATTGGTGAGTTAGTGGGGTGTCTACCCCAAGCATGTGAAGACTTCCCCTGGTGGAATGGGTGGATGAGAACAATTTGTTCCAATGGCCATGAAGGCAACTGAAGCAGACTATAGAGAGTTTAGAACTTGGTCATATTGGTTTTATCAGCCATAGTATGACACATTGACATTTGACTTTAACATAGTGATGTCATTTTGTTCCTCTTTGAGAATGAAGGACAATAATCAAACAACCAACAAAGACAGAGATCAATATTGCTATAGAAGATATACAGATAGATATAAATATATCCTGAGGCCTTCATGTGTGATGAGGACTTCCCCCATACATATCATGGGGATGTTTTTGTGTGACTTAAAGGAGAGCACAATAGAAATCTCCAGCCTCTTTCCTCTCATCCTTGTGCAATAAAAATTTTAATTCTGCCAGTAGGGGAAGCAGGAAGATGGGGTCAGTGGGCATTCTACTCTGGTAATAAAATGGGGCTACTAGGCTAGAATTATATCTATCTGTTTCCCCAAATATCATTAGTCTAGCGGATGGAGTTTTCAGGTTCAGGTTAATTTATGATAATTTGTCATCATTTGGGAGAAACAAGATTCCAACCTTTATATTCAAGGCTTGAACTCTTTCCCACCAAATATCACTTCCACAATGAATACACATGGCACTTAGTCAAGAATACACATTTATCCAAATTGTCAGCAAAACACAAATCAGAGGAAGTATCAGTTGGAGAATTTATACCACAAGGTAGAGAGTGAAGGAGCAGTCCCATTGGAAATGAAGTAATTCAGCTCAACTGAGAGAGAAAGAGGCCTAGATTTCAACCAAGGGCAAGTTTCCAAAGGTTCTAGTGTAGCAAGCTGGGGATAGATCATGGTGAAGCCTGTCAGTTCCTATAATTTTGGTTTCTTTACCTAATATTTTGCTTCAGCACTTGAAGTGGGCTCAAAATCTTCTGATTTTTTTCTCAAAGACAGAAAAGTATCTGAAATCTTTAGAAACTCATGACTCAGAGAAAACTTTAAGAAGACTCAAAGAGTAGAAGACTCAATTCAATGACCTGATGAAAACTGGAAAGCTTTCTTCTCTGCTACTATTATCAACTCAGCCCCACTCCTCTCGCAGGTTTAGGCTATAGATCTACAATAATTAGGAAAGAGTCCAATTCCAATGGGCTTTTGAACTGTGTTCATAGATAGATAGATATATAGATAGATAAACTATGTATTTTACTTATATACTCATGTTATTAAAGGCCAGAAGGTACAGGAGAAAGTATGATAGACATAACTATTTAGAAAAGTTCACCTAATGGTTCATTACACATATAGCAATGGAAGCATGACAAATTATCAATTACATCAGTAAGAAGTCTCGAACAATAATTAATTTTCAGGGGCTTTAAAGTAACTAGTTTGAGAGAAAAATAGAAAAATAGAAAAAAAAATATAAAAAGATATAAAACAGAGAGAAAAATATAAAATAAAAATATAAAAAGTAACTAGGAAGGGGATGGGGGTTAATTAGAAAGGATGATGATGATCAAAATGATAGGTAGAAATAAAACAAAGAACTCTAATTTATTCAAAATTCTCAAATTCTGGTAACATTTTAGATATTAGAATGTACAAATTTTAGAGATCAAAGAAACTGCAGATATCATTTGTTCATACATGCTTTTCTCACAGATGAGGAAACTGAGGTTTGGGATCAAGGTTGGGATAACAGGATATAATATAATGACAAATTGTGAGACAAAAACTCGAGTTTGAATGAGAAGCCTGCGACATGACAGAGCTACAATTAGTGTGATGTAGCTTCTCTCTCAATGCCTAGAAGATTACCCCCTGAAAAGCCCTACTGCCCCAAACTGGGATGCTACAGTTACTTAACTTATTTAAGGGCTCAGGAATGACATATAAAATGAAAATTCCCTAGAGAAGGACAACATATTAAGTAAGTATTAACCATTATTTTTAGCAGAAATTATTTTATTGACTCTTCATATGTCTGTCATATTCTGTCACTGATAGGATGAGGCAAGGTGAGGAGGTTAAGTAGCATTGAGGGGAAAGAAGAGTGAAGTTCCATCAGTACAAAACCGGGTCCTGGGAGCCTTAAGGAATGGAGAAGGGTACAAAGAATAGGAGACTGATGCAGGAAAAAAAGAAGGAAATGAATAGTTTCAAAATTTCAATAACTTCAAAATTTTTCCTAGTCAGTCTTTTTCCAGCTGACAGACAATATTATGCATCAGTCAAAGAAAAGGCTGAAAAATCTGGGGCAGAATCCTCAAAGGGATTATACTTATCAAAACGTAATGTATCCTACAAACTGGGAGGGATAAGGGTGCCAAAGGTAAAAACGATACTTCTTTTGTATATGTATATGTGCTTATGTGTTTGTGTATATGTATGTGTATACACACATAGACATATACATACATCTATATGCATATATGTATTGAATCAATGTGTTTTCATACCTATATATGGGAAGAAAGAAAAAAGGATGGAGGAAGGAGAGAGACACATAGAGAGAAATCGAGGGAGACAGAGACACAGAAAAGGGAAAAACAGAAAAGGGGGTGGTAGATAGACAGACTCAGATAGTCAGGGATAGCAACAGATACAGAGAGACAAAAAGACTTAGAGAAAGAAAGACACAGGGGAGAGGGAGAGCCAGGATACACAAAGGCAAATAGACTTAGCAGAAAAGATGGGGGGGTACTCACAATAATTGACTAACATTTTTTCACTCACACATTTTTTTCTTTGTGCAGAAAGCTAAATGTAAAAGGCTTCAAATTGAGACAATTTAACTTTTTTATATTATACTTTCCCCTAATAGATCATTCAAGCTTTTTTTTTTGAGGAGTGGAGGGGTATTTGCTTAGTCATTCATTTTTCTTTACTCAATTTTCTGCCACGAAGATACTTACACAAATAAATTTTTGATCTGCTTTCCATAACTCTAAAATCATCAACAAGCATTATCCATAATGGAAATAAGATAGAAGCCTTACCAATAAGATCAGATGTGAAGCAAAAATGGACATCACCACTATTACTCAATATTGCACTAGAAATGCTAGCTATGGCAATAAGAAGAAAAGTAAATAAAAGGAATTAGAATAAGCAACAAGGAAACAAAACTATCACTCTTTGCAGATGATATGATAACATACTTGGAGAATCAAGAAAAAAAACTAGTTGAAATAATAACTTGAGCAAAGTTGCACATAAAAGCAAATCCACATAAATCAACATTTCCACATATTATATCCAACAAGGTTCAGCAGCAAGAGATAAAAAGTGAAATTCCAATTTAAATAACTGCCGAAAATATAAAATATTTGGGCATCTGCTTGCTAAGACAAGGAACTACATAAACACAATCATAAAACTACAATTAGAAAAGCCCTGTTATCCTGCAAATAAAGTCAGAACAAATGGAATAATATAATTGCTCTCAAGTAGGCTGAACCAATATAATAAAAATGACAATTCTACCTAAATTAATTTACTTATTCAGTGCTATACTCATCAAATTACTAACAATTATTTTATAGAGTTAGAAAAAGAGAGTAACAAAAGGTCAATGAAATCAAGAGAATTAATGAAAAAAATATAAAGGAAAGGGATCTAGCCATACCAGATGTCAAACTATATTATAAAGTGGTAATCATCCAAAATTATCTGGCACTGTCTAAGAAATAGAGCTGTGGATCAAGAGAATAGATTGGATATATAATAAACAGTGGCCACAACCATACTAATCCAGTGTTTGGTAAATGCAAAGATTCAAGATTTTCAGAAAAGAAATCATCATTCGACAAAAAAATTCTGGGAAAGTGATAAAGTAATGTTGTAGAAATTGGATGTAGACCAACTTTCACACCACTCACCAATTAAGGTTGAAAGGGGTACATAATTTAGACATAAAGGGTGATAACCATAAGCAAATTAGGGAAGCATAGAATAGTTTACCTGCTCAATCTGTGCAGAAGGGAAGACTTTATGACCAAACAAGAGAAAGAGAACATTATGGGATGTAAAATGAATAATTTTGATTACATGAAATTAAAATGGGTTTGCACAAAAAAAGCAGTGTAATCAAGATTAGAAGAAAAGCAGGAAACATTTTTATAAGTTTTCTGGTAAAGGCCTCATTTCTCAAATATATAGAGAACTGAGTAAAATTAATAAGAATACAAGTCATTCCCCAATTGATCATTGGTCAGTGGATATTAAGAGGTGGTTTTCAATGAAAAAATCAAAGTTATCTATAGTTACATGAAAAAAAAACACTCTCAATCACCATTGATTAGAGAAATGCTAATGAAACAACTCTGAGATACCACTTCACATTTATTAGATTGGTTAATGTGACAGAAAAGGAAAATGACAAATGTTGCAGGGGATGTGAGAAACATGGGACACTAATTCACTGAGTGGAGGTGAGAACTGATCCAAACATTCTGGAGAACAGTTTGCAACTATGCCCAAAGGGCTATAAAACTGTGCACACTCTAGGTCTATGTAACAAAGACATTAAAAAAAAAAACAAAAAAACAAAAGACTATATGTATAAAAATATTTATAGCAACTCTTTTTGTAGCAGCAAAGAATTAGAGATTGAAGAGATTCCTATCAATTGGGGAAATGCTGAATAAGTTACGGTAAATTTTTGTGAAAAAATACTATTGTGCTAGAATGATGAGCAGTATGCTTTCAGAAAAACCTGGAAATACTGACATGAACGGATACAAAGTGAAGTGACAAAAACCTGGAGCATATTGTACACTGTGACAAGAATATGGTATAATGAGCAACTGTGAATGATCTAGCTATAAGCTATTCTCAGCAACACAAAATATGAGACAATTCTGAAGGATTTATAATGAAAAATTCTATCTACCTCCAGAGAAAGAATTTGTGGAGTCTGAATGTAGATCAAAACATACAATTTGTTTTACTTTTTGTGTTTTTTTTTGGGGAGGGGGTCTGTGCTTTCTTTTGCCACATCACTAATATAGAAATATATTTCCCATGACTACACATGTATAACCTGTATCAAACTGCTTGCTATCTTGGGGAGAAACAAGGAGTGGAAAGGAGGAAAAATATTTGGAACTCTAAATTTTAAATAACAAATATTAAAAATGGATTTTACATGTACTTGGGAAAAAGTAAAATATTAAATTGGTAGTACAAAGCAATTTTTACATGTACATATACATGTATACATATATGGGTAAGTGCATATTATATATACACATTATATTATATATACCCTCTATATATGAATGTATAGAGAGTATATATAATGTATAATATTATAGTTAGGTTCTAATGTGGTATTTTGCATACAAGTCATCCAAGCAGTTACACTTCCCACGTGTAAAAAAATTATAAATACTTCTAAAATGAATTTCAGATCAAATGAATATTTCCTCAGATTTCTCATACAGTTCCCATTAATTTAATTGGTACCCCAGGATAAATCACTTAGGAACTTGTATATTAAAGAAATTCCCCAAAGGATCAACTTGTATTTATATGTTATTTTAAAGACTACAAAGTAAAACAGACATTATTTCATTTCATTCTCGCCAAATGTCCACGAGAAATGTTCTTCAAGTATTGTTTTACTTTTACAAATAAGGAAACGAAGACAGGTTCAACGAACTCTTCTTCATAGTCTGCATAATTACGAGCATAATATGCAAAGTTCATCCCACATCTTTCCTGACTCCAAGTTCAGAGTCTCTCCGCCACATGACGCTATTATATCCCTACACTTAATATCTGAAAATGGCTTTACCTTATTTCTGTCATTGTTGACCATTTAATGTAGTGTTTTTCCGAAGTTCATTCCATTTCCTTTCAAATATATAAACATATTCATGAAATAGACATGTTCCTGAAAAACCTCATGTAAAGAACATTTCTACGCACCATGCCTGATGATTCCAGAAGTGGTCTGGTCTAATCGGGCATGCTGATTAAATATATTCAAGTTTTTAAAGTAATTTGTCATTTTCTCCTTTTCTTTTTGAATATTTCCCAAATTCCACCTACTTTTAAGTATCTAAGCTCTCTCTCCTTATAAGGCTAAACTCAAGCGTGATTCCAGGTATTGTTACTGAATTATAGACTATTAATTTTTAAAACAACAGTAAGACTAAAGGAAATTTGTAAAAAATATAGGAGGGGACAGAGCCAAGATGGCAGCATAGGAGCAGCAAGGTATGGCAGCTCCCACACAGCCACCTCAAAATACCCACAAAATATGACACTAAACAAATTCTAGAGCTCTAAAACACACACAAATATACTTCCCACCGAAGGCAGCTCAGCTAGGAGGGACCATCTCAGGGCTGGGAGCTGAAACCAGCCCAGCCTGAACAGCAGCTTGGCCCTGGGGGCAGCCTGACAAGCCAAGCCAAGCTGCAGCTGGAGCTTCAGGAGAGTGGAAGGTAGCTGTGGCAGTTTCCAGAACTGTCAAGCCATAAGAAAAAAAGGACTAAATGAAAGGTCAGTGGAACTCGGCTAAAATTGGGGGAGAAAAGTGGGTCCGGCCAAACTGCCTCCAGGGCAAGCAAGTGGCAGAAGTGGAGGCCCTGCAGCCACCTCCACTTTGCTGCTTCAGAGCTCCTGGCCTGCAGACTGCAAGGGGGGGGGGGGGCAAGCAA